>PVIR01015978.1:0-37168 GCA_004026965.1 Petromus typicus
TAATTTGATACATTTATAAATGTACAAAAAGACATCAGAATGTCTTAAAGACATCAGAACAGTGAAAGAATTAACCCTGGGTGTTATTCATGAATTTTTGTTCATTTATTTCATTATGTCTTTCCCACAATGAATCACCTTTATCAAAAGAGTAATTTCAAACAGATTTCAGTGCATCAGACTGTATTTTTTCAAAATATACAAATATAATAATTTAAATTACAAAAACATATAATTTTTTTTTCATAGTACTGGTGTGATTAAACCCAAGACCTTTATACTGAGCTACATCCCTAACTCTTGTTTTGGAGATAGTCTTTCTGAGTCCCGTAGGCTGGGCTGAAATTTGTGATCCTCCTGCCTCACCTTCCCAGAGGGCCAAGATTATAAACATACAACAACAAGCACAGCTCAAAATAATTTTAGAGCCAACTGTCCAACTCGGTCAGAGCAAATGCTATCTAAAAATGCAAAAACAAAATGTCTAGGGGAAAACTTGGGGCTATAGATGAATAATCCCACAAATAGAAGACGTAGGTAAAAAAGCTGTACCCCATAGCCATGTACCCTTAATTTAAAAAGAATTTGGTACATGTCTACCATGTTCTCCAGTTAGGCTATAGGGACTGTTACAAGGTATCAGTGTAATAGAAAGTGTAGTAACAGTCTTTAAGTTGTGTTGCTGTGGCTGCCTTGATGTCCTAAATCAATTTACCTTTATCTTGCATGGTCATTTTGACCTTGGGGAAGACTGCCAAAAGTTACATGCTGCCAGACCCAATGAATAAGGTCATGCCATAGATTTTTCATGAGCCTTTTTATGGGATGGCATTCAGTAGCAATATTTACTCTATTTCTGATCCCATCACCTAAAGACATGAAAGAGGACTTCCAGATCTTCTTCAAAAAGTGAATAAAGCAATGGCATTAATGGACAAGTCTTTTACTCTAGTAACTGTTTTTAAAATATAAGCATTCACTATGTATCTTAATCAAACCACGTATATGGCAACTTCTGGTAACTGTTCAACCTAAGGCCACTCCCCCCCACCTTTCCGGTGAAGATGAACACTTTTTGGCTGCATATAAAATATATAATATATGTAAGTAAAAATTTCCACAGGGAAGCAGATTTGGTTTAGTACAAACAAAACTAAAACTCCCCACAATCAAAAACAGGTCCCTCCTAAAGGTGAAAAGAAACTAACCAACTGACTAAACTATGATAAGGAACTGCACACTGATAGGTAAACTGATAGGTTAAGTAACTCCTATTAATCCTAAAACACTCCTAAGTAAATGATGATTGGAATTTGTTTTCAAATATTTGGGGGAAAGAGGAATTTAAAGATATGGGAATAGATAAAACAAGATTGGCAAAATGTTGTTAGCTCTCAAAACTGGATGATGGATACAAAAAAGTTCACTATATTACTATTTATGTGTTTGTATTTTTGAAACTTTCTACAATAAATACACATAATCTCTAAATTTCTTCTCTTTCAATCCTTTATTTTTTTAGTATTATATAAGGATAACAAGAAAACTGTCTTTCTCTCAGAGAGGATGTGTACTAAGGAACAGGAAGAGAGAAAAGTTTAACAGACAAAATTAACCCACAGTCATGGTGTTCTACTCTAAGCATGACAGTGAGCTATTTGAAGCAGAAAGGAACAAAAAAATATTTAAGACTAGCTAAGGGCTGTGTGTATAAAAGGATAAAGCAATCTAAAAAAACTGTGACTAAAAAGAAGGGGAAAATGTACACAGTGTGTCCAGAAAATCAAAGTAGAACCCAGTCCTAGGAAGTCCTTACTATGCGTAATGAAGGCAGGATAGGAGTCAAAGAACACTCAGTTTTTCTTCCAATCACTGTGAAAAGAAGGAGCCTTGGCAAAAACAGGAAAGTGTGTAGAATAAAGATGAAGAAAAGGAAAACACTAGAGAGAATATGTATCTAACTAAGGTTAGACTGTGTTTAAGGTAACAGTGGGACACCTGACTGAGGATTCTGGTCAGAGGAGAAGTCAATAAATGTAAAAGCAAAACAAATTAGAGTACACTGATCTATTTCTCTCACAGAGAAAAGATTTGTAGAGAATGCACTACTGGCTTTGAAGAGAAAAGTGAGTGCATATCTTTTTCCTTTAATTGGAATTTATCTAAGAATAGATACTGTTAATGTATTTTAGAGTAAGAATGCTAATGCTTCAAGCACCTATTAAAGGCAGACAGAACTGTACTGAACTTTACTAAGAGATGAGAAATGAAAGATACAAACCACTGTTTACTAATCATCAGGAAATCCTATTCTGAGTGAATTCACAACACCCAAGGACTCTTGATAACAACTGCCTTCCACTCCTAACACTTAAAAACTGGAGATGAAGGGGCCAGGGATTTAGTTCAGTGGTTCAGGCGTCTGTCTGGCAAGTACAATGTCCCAAGTTTGATGCCGGGTAATCACATACCACAATGCTGGGCATGGTGACTCATGCCTGTAATCCTAGCACTCAGGAGGCAGAGGCAGGATGATTTCTATGAGTTCAAGACTCGCCTGGGCTACATATTGAGTTCAGGGGCAAAAACAAGACCCTGTCTCAAAAAAACTGAAGATGAAGACAGAAGGAAGACTCCTGAACTAAGGCTCCCTTGAAATCCTAGAATACAATAACCAACCCCTTTAACTAAGTCTTAACTGGAATTACTCCATAAGGACAGAGGGTAAGTCAATAAAGAGAATAGAAATCAGTATTTTTTTAAAATAAAAAATATAAACCAACATAGTTTTAGAAAGCTTTCAAGCAAAGCAAATTTCAAATGACAAAAGGAAAATGTCTTTTCCATTATAGGAATAGTTGTTGCCTGGCATTATACAAGGACCTAATGGTTAATATGGGAAAGAAAAGGAATCCTTTTACTCTACTAGATTCAGGATATATATTTTTTTTAAGGCTTTTTGAGACAGGGTCTCGCTTTGTAGTTCAGGCTGGCCTTGAGCTCAGCCTCAAACTCACATCACAGCAATCCTCCTGCCTCTGCCTCCCCAGTGCTGGGATTACAGGCGTGAGCCACCACGCCCGGCACTGTGATATGTGGTACTAGTTGCTGCTGGGGTGAGTCTCCACGCCCAGTATTGTTATGTGGTTACCGGGGAATCCAACCCAGGCCCTTGAGCTTGCAAGGCAAGCACCGGAACCACTGAGCTACATCCCCGGCCCAGATTCAGGATATTTTGAGGACCAAGTCATTTTACAACCATCAAATATATTCTTTAAACCCAAAGCACTCGGCTAAAGACTCATCAGACAAGGACTCTACCCTCAAGGAATTTAAAACACAATGAAGTAATCAAAACAGGAAAACTAATCAGCCACTGCCCAAAGCACACAAGAGAAAGGAACACTAATACAGGCGCCAGCACCATGCTTAAAATGTCTCACTTAACTTTTTGGTTTTAGTTTTTGAGATACGGTCTCGCTCTGTAATTCAAACTGGCCTTGAACTCACTAAGTACCCCAGGCTTTCCCCTAACCCACAGTAAACCTCCTGCTTTAGCCTCCAGAGTGTTGGGATTACAGGTGTGTGCTCCCACGCCTGGCTTTGTCTCACTTAATTTTTTTACCACATGGCCAGGGATTTTGCTCAGTAGTGCTGCCGTCTGCCTGGCAAGCGCAAGGCCCTAAATTACCAGTGTTGGGTGTGGCAGCTCATGCTTGTAATCCTAGCACTCAGAAGGCAGAGGCAGGAGGAGTGCCATGAGTTTGAGACTAGCCTGGGCTACACAGTGAGTTCAGGTCCAACTACAAAGCGAGACCTGTCTCACCAAAAAAAAAAAAAAAAAATTTTTTTTTACCACACTTGTGAATGTGAAATATTATCATTTCATAAAAAATAATAACTGTCCTTTACTAAATGTGTATTCTGATTGTATAAGGCAGCACTGTACCACACTGAACACTATCTCTCCCAACACTAGCTGGTATGTAATTTATTTAGTTTAAGAAACACTTTCCTGGGCTGGGGATTTAGTTCACTGAGTCTGGCGCCTGTGTTGCAAACGCAAGGGCCCAGGATCCCCAGTAACCACATATCATACCGGGCATGGAGACTCACGCCCAGCAGCAATCAGTACCACATGCCATAGTGCCAGGCCATGGGCGTGGTGGCTCGTGCCTGTAATCCCAGCACTCAGGAGGCAGAGGCAGGAGGATTGCTGTGATGTGAGTTGGAGGCTCAGCTCAGGGCCAGCCTGAACTACAAAGCAAGATCCTATCTCAAAAAAACCCAAAAAAAACAAAAAACAAAACCAAAAAAACCCTTAAAAAAAAAAAGGAGACACGTTCCTTCACTTAACATCTTTGAAACTTGGTGCACCTTATTGTCCTAAAACCTATAGACGTAAATTTGGCTGTATCTCACAATACTGACTCATGTGCTTGCTCTCCCTTGTGACCCAGTAATCCTACATTTGGGAATTTAGCCTAAAGATACACCTCCAGGTGTATGTAAGGGAATGACTGGACATGACAAAAGTAGGAGGAAGTACTGAGAAAAACAACAGGAAAAAAAGAAAGAAGTCAGAATCCCAGATTAAGAGAACAGTGAATTGGCTAAGGAAAGCTTTTTAGGAAGGAGAACTTGAAAAGCGTTCTAACAATTTCTCCATTATTAACTTTCAGAAATTAATAGTACTGATGTTTTAAATAAGCATTACTTTTACAACAGAAAGGAAATTTATGCTCATCTGTACATACATGATGGCAGAGAAAGCTAAGTCAACAGGGAGGAATCTTTTAAATTTTAGAATTGCTCAAATGGATTAAAATGTCTACCCTCAAAATTCTTAAATGATTGACATTAAAGTAACATGGTTTTTACTGTATCACAATATCCTATATTTAGAAACTGCAAACTTTTTGTACAGCTAATAGACATCTCTCCAAATGTCCACACGGGGAACGTGGGTATCATGAAGGTTAATTTACAGGCATTTGGAGGAAAAAAAGTCCAAGCATAAGGTATTGAATCTAGGTTATAATTGCCTTCTTTTTGCTTGCAAAGTGTGAAATAAGCCTGGTTATACACAAACATATACTCAGAGTGAATTAATACCCTGGATAAAACAGTAGCAACACTGAGTCAACATCAGCTTCCTGGAGGAGGCAGTCTGAACTAAACCTTATTTAAAAAAAAGGTAAGAGGGAGTCTGAAAGACAGAGAAGTCAAAAAGCATTGCTGGCACGTAAAAATACTAAATAGTACAGTAAATAATTGGTAACAAGGGCTATTTCTACCACTGCTGAAAATTTCATTTTCTCTTGATTGAGCAAAATCAAGTAAGATCTATCTGCCTCACAAGTAAAAGGTCCTGAATTCAATCCCTGGTGCCAAACAATAAATAAATAAAATAAAATTCTGCAAGAATACTTTAAACTTGGGGCCGGGGAGTTAGCTCAGTGGTTCCAGCACCTGTCTTGCAAGCGTAAGGGCCCACGTTCGATTCCCCGGTTACCACATCACAATACTGGGTGTGGAGACCCACACCCAGCAGCAACCAGTACCACATACCACAGTGCCGGGCGTGGTGGCTCACGCCTGTAATCCCAGCACTCGGGAGGCAGAGGCAGGAGGATTGTGATGTGAGTTTGAGGCTGAGCTCAGGGCCAGCCTGAACCACAAAGCGAGACCCTGTCTCAAAAAACCTTAAAAAAAAAGAATACTTTAAACTTAAAAAAAAAAAATCAAGTAAGATCTACTTCCTATCAGCTAGGAAATGGTAGAATTGATTCTTCTCAGGTGCATGCTAAAACGTAATATAGAAGGCCCCAGAGTTTGACCTCAAAGACCACAGTAGTAGATAAATGAAATAAAATTCAAGATTTATGCTTAATTTATCTCCTTAAGGTCATGTGTCCCAAACGCAGTTTCTTAAAGAATAAGATACAGATGTACTCCTACTTCTTGCAGCTGTAGAGGAATAATCAGAAGGGAAGGCAGAAGAAAACAAAATATCTAGGAATAAGAAACTTCATCAAATAAGTCCAGAAAAATTTGATCCAACTGTTTAAAAATCCCTCAAGGCTGGCCAAATCCAAGGAGGCCAATAAAGATGTAGGTCTAGAGACCAAGTTTTAGGTCAGTGTCTCAAGAGGCCAAATCAGTGTGAAATCAGGCAAAAGATGAAAAAGAGTTCATTCTCCACAGAGAAACCAGATATATCCACAAATTATATTAAAATGAAGGTCAAGTCCCTAAAACAACTTTGTTAAACATGTTGAACAGCAATGAGACAGAGCCAAACACAAGTTGAGGCAGGAGAATCACCTGAGTTCAAGAATTCAAGACCAGTCTCTTCGGCAGGTTTTGGATTACTGCCAGCCAAGTTGGAGGAAGTAGACTGGCTCAACACTGAAAAATATCTGATACAAATCCTTATTCTGTTAGAGTATGACATTGTGTAAAGAACATTTAACTATGCCATTTATAAGAAGGCCACACAGATCAAGTACTGAGAGCATGCAATCTGTGACCATCACAAATAAACCTCTCTTATAAATGAACAGGCTAGGTCTGAGAAAATTTAATCTAAATGTTTTCATTTTGAAAATTAATCTTTGAGCTTTAATAGAATTCATCACTAATTTTCAGGAAATTACAAATATACTGATAACTATCAATGAGACAGTCATTACTCACCCCTTTTATGTTTTGCTTACAAAACACTGATCTTACCCAAATATTTCATTCACATCTCTCCCTTTCCCTACCTCCCCATGATCCTCTCACTGCTGGCTTTTTTCAGAGTCTCATTATGTAGCTTAGGCTGGCCCCAAACTCACAATAATCCTCTTGAGTGCTGGAATTACAGGTGTGTACCACCATGCCTGGCTTCATTTTGCACAATTTAAGAGCTGAGATTCTCCAAGTGCATTTATTGTGCTTGACCTGGTAACAATGGACAAAAGACTTCTGTTTTCCTTCCTGTGCTCAGATCCAGGAAAGGAAAGCACTTAGGAAGAAACACAAAACTCTGGCCTACTCTAACAACGCTATTCTCATAGGCCTAAAGAACTTAAAGGCATGCACTGAGAACACTAGCTGACATCCCCCAAGAGAAAGCACGTACTTAGCTGCAGTTAGTAGGTGACTAAGAATGTTGCCAATCCTTTTCCACCTAAGGTCCCTAATGTAGTCAATATTCAATCAAAGCATAAACATTGACACTTTCTTAAAGAAAAAGGGCAGGCTGGGTGTGTGACTCAGTGTTACAGCACTTGCTTAGTACACTCTAAGGAGATTCTTAGCATGAATGAGTTGGAGAGACATACCCATACCTAGGGGAAGAGGGAACAAAATCCAGGCAGAGGGCTAGAAAATCAAGTCAGATAGTGATCATTTTATTAACCATTTCATGTTCTTAAAGCCTGTACTGTGATCAGATCTTTCATAGGCTACTAAAACTGCATAATAAATGCCTCTTTCAATTACAGCAATCAGGTCAAGTATGTGATGGAGGTGCCAAGTAAAGGTACACAATCAAAAGCTGCATAAAAATACACAACTATTTCATCAAGAGAGTAGATATTAGAACAATTTTATTAAACACATTAGGTAAAGAAATTAAGTTTCGGGTGTTTGTTTTTTTTTGAGACAGGTTCTCACTTTGTCTCAAAAGCGAGGCTATGGCGAAGAGGCTGCGCTTCAGCTCACTTATGTGGCCCAGGCAAGCCTGGAACTCAGAGCAATCCTCCCACCTCTGCCTCCAGAGTGCTAGGATTACAGGCGTAAGCCACCGCACCAGACATTGTGGTATGTGGTTACCAGGGATTGAACTCAGGACCTTGTGATTGCAAGCCAGATGAGGAACCACTGAGCTAAATCCCTGGCTCCTTTCCTCATCTTTAAATCCAAAGATACTACATCACCAAACAACCAGTGCTAGATTTTAAATAAAATCAACATTTCCGCTTAACAATACATTCAGTCTTGTTTTTTTGAGTAGTGGAAATTGATCTGACTGCTTCTGCTATGAGCTTTCTCCAGTCTTTTCTGTTTTGAAACAGTCTTATTTAGATGCCCAGGTTGAGCTCAAAGTGACTTATCTTCTTGTTTCAGCACCCCAGAGTGCACCACCACACTGGCTCCCAGGATGTTGTAATACTTTCAAAGAAGACTGTTTGTGTCCAGGACAGAGAGCAAGCTGGTCTCCAGTGATAAAGACTGGCATCCGGTAGTGTGGTGAGTGTCAGGGGTATGTGAATCTTCTCAGGAACTTAGGGCTAAATAAACAAAAAGAAGCTGGAAAACCTGGAAGCTTATCATACTGAAAAGTGATGAAAACTTTTTGCCATTCTCTCTTCTGAAACACAATTGTCTAAATTCATACTTTACAAATGTTAGTCCAGTTTCAAACGAGAAAGCCCAGTCTGTGATCCATCTTAATGGTAGTTGATTTTAACTGAGCCCCAAAGAAGAGTACTTATCATTAATTTGCAGCAATTCTCAATGAGAACATCTCCAACATTCCAAGTTATAGTTAACAATCTTTCAAAATAAGAAAGACATAGGCAGTTCCTGTTGAAAAGCAAAAAAAAGCTCTGGAACTCAAAAGGAAAGGAAAACACTGGAATGACAGCTCTAAAGGAAACCTTTAACTAAAAAATGGAAGATACTAGTAACATTTCCAACTTTTAAAGTTCAAATTACCATATGTTCTCCTCAAATGTGCCCTACATTATAAACAAGACCTTTTGTCACAGAAAAACTTGTTCATTATTAAAACTAATAGAGTTCCCTCTTAGGGACCTGGTACTCTACTCTCAATCACACAAAAGACATCCTTAGCTGAGAAGGTGGCAGACAAATATAAATCTCTGAGAAAAGCTGGGCTTTGAAATACTCACTGGTTCAAACTTTTAAGTGGCAACTCTATGTCAGACATTGTTTCAGCTGTGGGAATACAGTAAAAACAAAATGATTCCCTGTCCCCATGATGTTTTATAACAAACAGAGCCAACAAAACCTTTCTTAACAGTAGCAGCTATTAAATAAGTAACTGATAAAAACAAAACAAATGTATCCATAAATATCCAGTTTCCCTGGATTTGCACCTGTGAACTTTCAATATCACACTCTAATGTTGCAGCTGGAAAAGTTATGATGCCAAAAGAAAAAGAAAGCAAGCTTTAATTCTTGATTATTCTCCAAGTGATTGGTTTTTTCTCTTAAATATCCAATACTTGGGGAAAGCTTATCAGAAACTTAGATGTACATTGCAATAAAAGACCCAGCATTTTAAATGGGTTCTGAAGCACAGCAAGGATTTATAAAACCTGCTACTAGTTTCCAAAGTGCCTGTACTTTCAAAAGAAATGGCACAAGATGACTTAAATACACTTAAGGACCTACTTAAGTTTCTAAAACATCACAAACTGTGTGAGATACCAACCAAAGGGCGCTGCCACAGAAAAGGTACATATAAGACAACTATTGATCTACCAGGTTTTGGGGAGGGCTTAAGAGGGACAGAGGGTGTTATCTTTTCCAATCCACTTTCACACTTCATTTTCTTGCTTTTCCAACAGTTCAGTTATTTTAATCTGTCTTTTCACAGGCCTTTCCTGTCTATGTTCTCTTATTTTATAACTTTATACAACATACGTGTGTGTGTGTATGTGTGTGTGCATGTCACACGCACACACACATACACACACACATATAGGTCCTGAGTCCAGGACATAAGGACTAATGTAGCCTATTCATATATACATATGTTGCATATATACATATACAACAATATAAATCATTTATATTTAAAAAATAATTCAGATTTAAATCATGGGACCACCAAACTATCTCCCAAAGTATATGTTACCTTGTTAGTCCAATTTTCCAAGCTAGAGATTATAGACACAATTAGTACCAGAAGAGACTGTTCACTGTTACGTTACATTCTTAGAGAAACCTGGAGTCTTAATGCAATGTCCTGACAGGTCTCAACTAACCTGTTTGGTTGTCAGCCTTGGTTTTCTAATATGTAAAATGACCTCCTCCAGTGACATGAGAGCTTCAGTTCTATTCATAAAAATTCTGCTAACTTTATGAACTGTTTTAGTTGGAAGAGATGAGAAAAACTGCAAATCCTTGAGAACACTAGTTCACATAAGTTCTGGTGTGTGAATCCTATCACCTGGATTTATCCCAATATACGCATTTAACGAAAGCTCTCTAAGTGCTTATAATTCAGATTGTCCAGAATCATATTTAAGGAAAAATAAAACCACCTTATTTCTTCATTTCCAAGTCCTCTGACCAACAATTAATGCCACATGTCTCAAAAGTAGATATGCTACTGACTTAATTTTCAGTTTCTTCTTCCATACAGTGCCTCTTTCTTTTAAAAGGCAGGTATAATAAGGTGCTGAGTCATACCTTTTTTTTTTTTTTTAAACAGCTGATAACACTGAGTCTTTACACTTGAGGTAAAAAGGGTTCACTCCCACCTCCTACTCTTCCAACTCATACTTGAGAGGAAGAAGATAGTTATCTAAGGGGTGACATAGCTATTTTAACTTAAGTAGTGCAGTTAAGCTCTTTAAAACAGAAATTTTGTTTTTATTTGGGTATCAGTGGACAGAGTCAAGCTCAGAGAAAGACAGGTAATGCAATTGTTCAGAAAATGCAGTATCTAGAAAAATGATGGAATGAAACTTGGAGATACAAACTCTTCACACCTAGCCTGTACAAGGTCCTTTGAGAAAGGCTATAAATTAACACAACAGGAGTCCTGTGAGTTTCATGTGATACACACACACACACTCACGTCAGGAAACTTTTCCATAAATGGTACAGTAATAAATGTACAGGTAATAAACAGTTAAGGACATGCAGCCTATTCAATTTCCAATGAAAATGCTCAAATCTAAAAAAAAGAAAAAGAAAAATACTCAAATCTGCCCCTGTAGCATAAAAGCAGCCAGCCATATACTAAATATAGATAAATAAGCATGACAATATTCCAATAAAACTATGAACATTAAATTTTGAATTTCATATAACTTTCCTGTGTTACTGAAATAATCTGACTCTTCCAACTATTAAAAAATGTAAAATAGGTCCAGGGATTTAGCTCTGTGGTTCCATTATCTGCCTGGCAAGCCCAATGTCCCAAATTGGATCTCGGGTAACCACATACCACAATGCCAGGCGTGGTGGCTCACACCTGTAATCATTCAATAACTACATACCACAAAACTGGGTATGGTGACTCACGCCTGTAATCCTAGCATTTGGGAGGCAGAGGCAGGAGGATTGCTGTGAGTTCAAGGCTTGCCTGGGCTTCACAGATGAGTTCAGGGCCAGCCTGAACTACAAAAGCGAGACCCTCTCTCAAAAAAATAGAAAATAAATAAAGTACAATAAAAAATTCTTAAGCCATGGGCCATACAAAAGCAGGCATAGTCTGCAGAACACTATTTTAACTGTCTAAAAAATACCTCCAAGGCCTCTGCAAAGAGGCCTTTCTGAAGGTTAGTGTATAACCCTTACCACTCTAGCTATAATTCTGTAACTCCTGAATCTTTTTCTGAAGGATAACCATGCTACCAAGTTCCCGACTTTTCCAGTATTCTGTGTAGTTAATTCTTTAAGGCCAGACAGAAGCTTGCTCGAAAATGGGGACAGCTCAAAAGCAGGTTGTTTCTACATGAGGGCCTGAAGAGTCAGCATCAATGAGCACCTACACAGAGAACATTATCTGCCTACTTCTGCAGTAAAGCAAACAAATACCATTTTTCTCAAATCATTATTCTCTGATGGAAGGTGGGATGTTTTAATCTCGCCTTCACAAACTTAAGTTTTCATGAGGACATCCCTGTATTGAGAAGGCTGCCCCTTTTTCAGGATGTAGAACTTAAAACAAAAAAAGGATCTGTCTAACCTGAAAATGAACCTTCTTCGGGCAACTCAATTAGGGCAGGTCCATTCCTGTAGGCTTGTCCTCCCTTTGCTTCTACTGAGTGAACTTGTAATGCTTAGGAAGTAGTAAGAGTACCTTCACCTTCCATTTGTGCAACACAAGAATCCCAAACTCTAACAAAATTCCCTTTGTTTCCACTTATCATGAGCCTCAAAACACTCCCCAATTTGTCTAGCCATAAAGATGTTCAGTGTGTTCATGCATTACTTCATGTGTCTATAATTTAACCTTCTCTAGAGTATGCACTGACCTTTGTGTGGACTCCCAGGGATGAACCCTTCAGAGCTTTCAATGATAATAAACACCTGGCTGCAGCATGTATGCCACAAGTTTGCTACTACTGGTCTAGAGTATTATTTCTGGTTGTACTTCAAATGCTCAGGGCATTCCCTGGAAAGATGAAGCCACCTCTTCTACTGAATTACTACATATTCTTTAGGGACACATGAAGTCTTTTGAATGTTAGTCATGTAACTGGCTCCTTGATGACATTTATGTTCCAGAGGTACTTCAATATTGTAACTATAGGGTCGGGCCTTTAGTTTAGTGGTTCCAGCATGTTTGGCAAGCACAAGGTCCCAAGAGTTTGATCCCCGGTAACCACATACCACAATGTCTGGCATGGTGGCTCACACTTATAATCCCAGCAGTTGAGAGGCAGAGGCAGGAGGACTGCTATGAGTCTGAAGCTAGCCTGGGCTACATAGTCAGTTCAGGGCCAGCCTGATTACAAAGCAAGATCCTGTCTCGAAAAACAAAAAAAACACATTGTAAACTATAAGGAAGCAATGAGTATTATACTGTACAAGTAATAGGCCATAGCTATGGGACTCTGAAGAAAACAAAGGACAATGCTTAGGAGGTTGGACTGCTACAAAACTAGCTTTAGGCTGAATGACTTGCTCAAGGCCACATAGCTAATAGGAGTTGATGCAAGTTTAACTCCAAGGTCTCTATCTCACAATCTTAAATTTTTCCTTCCAATGTGAGGCTCCACAGAAGGCAACTTTCAAATCTTGGTCTGTTCCATTTGCTCTGAAATTTTAGTGTGCATCAGATCACCTGGCAGATTCCTTTAGCACCAGATGGCTACTCTCCCACTCAAAGGAACCTGAGGAGTCAGTAGATGTGGTTGAGGCCCAAGTATTTCTTAAGTTTTCACACAAGGCTACAGCTGCTAATCAGAAATCCACTTTTCAAACCAATGCCCTATTCATATCCTCCCATTTCTATCAGTTTTACCAGTAGCCGAAGACCCAATTAATGTAAAGGTAGTAACCTCCACAGACTGGAACTTTAGTATGACTACACTGACAGCATCATTGGAAGCCTTGCCTTACATATCCTAAGAGTATTATTAGTATGAACACAAACTCTTGTTATTTGAGCTGTACTTAGTCTCCCTCTCCAAAGGATGACATGAGGATTAGATGACTTGTTAGATATGGAAGCAGGAGAAAAGATATAGATTCTGATGTGACAGCAAAACATCTGCAAGACAGTTAATTATCTCTGCTATTTAGGTAAATGCTTATTTAAAGGTAGAAGACACTTATGTGAATTACAGCAGAGTAAGCATCAAGCTTTTGGCATGAAGTGTGATCAAAATTTATGATGTTTAATTTTCTAAAATTACAGTAAAAGACACACTGCCATTTATGCTAAAAATTACTTCCTCCTCCTCCAAACACACATATCTCATTGTTCTTGACATTTTTCAAAGCAGTTCTGGAAATCTTCATTTGTGTTTTTAGCAGGAGTGATCAAAAATACAGTGAATGCTGTTGCTAAGTGCTGTCCAACAGAAAGGCAGGTTCATAAAAACCTTAGGGTATGTTCTCCTTACTGTCTTCTCCGGATCTGCCACCATGCTACTTCTGGCTCTACCCAAAGTAAAAAATGACCACAAAAAGTAAATGTTTTGCTTGAAAGGGTTCAGGACATGAAGGCAGTCAATCACAGTAGCACAACTAAAAATGCTTATCAAAGAGGATTGCTCCAAATGGCAAGAAAGACAGGGAGTCTCACGGGGAGTACTTTGAGTAGGATTAATGGCAATATGTCTTTTGCTGAAATTTTAAAAAAAGTTTAACATTCATTGTATTCTTCTATTGTACTTCATATACTGAAAAAGCAATGTTCTAATTCTTGCAGCCCATTCAGAAAGATCACTTTCTCCAAAGCTGGTTCATAGGTCACCAACATTAGTCAGAGTCATTGGGGATTCTTGAAGAATAAATAAAAATGCAGATTTTTTTTTTTTTTTTGAGACAGGGTCTTGCTTTGTGGTTCAGGCTGGCTCCAAGCTCAGCCTCAAACTCACATCACAGCAATCCTCCTGCCTCTGCCTCCTGAGTGCTGGGATGACAGGCATGAGCTACCACGCCTGGCACTGTGGTATGTGGTACTGGGTGCTGCTAGGCATGAGTCTCCATGCCCAGTATTGTATGTGGTTGCCGGGGAATCGAACCCAGGCCCTTGCGCTTGCAAGACAGGTGCTGGAATCACTGAGCTAACTCCCTGGCCCGCAGATTTTCTATAGAATCAACTTCTTGGAGTTAGAGTAGGAATATACATTGTTACTAGTGAGCCAGGGCAGAGAGCAGTTTCCATTTCACAACCTGAAAATTTACTGGAAGCATTTGTATTGACCATACAGGTTGTGACAGTAAATCTTACTCACTTCTTTTAAGTAGGCAAAATACAAATTCCTACAAACTAGAATGAAAACCTGGAAAGGAAACTGGAAAAGGCTCAGGCATAGCCAGAGAAAAGTGCTTGTTTCTGGTTGGGATTAGGCAGTGATTGCAGACTTCTCTGGAAAGGGGATACAGTGGTGCTTCAGTTCACAAACTTAATTCTTTCCATGATTCTGGTTGCAAACCGAATTAGACAAGTTCAAATCAAATTCAGTTCACCATTAAAGGAAAATCTGATTTGGTTCTCATCTAATTCAGCTTGCAACCAGATTTGTGAAAAGAATTATAAGTTCATGAACCGAGGTACCAGTTATTTGTGAATATGCTCAATACTAAAACAGACTGAGTTATCTTCAAGGAATTCATAATATTTGCATCTTTATAAAACTTGATAGTAAAATGGAAAAGTACTCAGTGTATCTATTTAAATCTTACCCAATTCTACAGACTATAGACATCCCATAATAAAAAAAATATTGACCACGTCTAACATGATCCTATGAACTCAGGGAGAAGAGTGCACACTAAACTCTGACTTTATTTCTGAGAAACAAGATTCCCACATAGAAGGCCTATTTTAAAAAGTCAAATTTTCAATAAATGTGTATATTCACAAGGAGACCTTCCTAAGCTGGGTGCCTGGTCTTGAGGCTTTCAGTTTGGAAATCAGTATAACAAGCCAGGAGTTTACAAAGATTAGTCAATTTGTATTGTTTCTCCTTCTCCTCTTTTCCACTTCTAGTTGGGGGTGTAGCTCAGTGGTGGTGCCATGCCTGCCTGGCAAATGCAATGTCCTGGGTTTGATCCATTGTACAAAAAAAAAAAAAAAAAATTCTAGTTAGATGGAAGCATGAAAACTTTACAAATAGACTTGAAGTATGACCAATCTTGAGAGGTTCTTGTTTATTATTGATATTAGGTAACAAGAATTACTGGCACTAATTGCACCTACTCCTACAAAAATGCACTATTTTAAGAATAAGGCATAGTAAGACTAATTTTAATCTTGGTAATTTTGCTAGTATTCAGATAGATCACTATCAGTACAGCAGTCTAAGATGCAGAAACAGAAGTCAGTACATACTATGTTTTTTCCTATTTACACATGCTTATAATAAAGTTTAACTTACAAATTAGGCAGAGAGATTAGCAATAACAAAATAAAGATAGGAGTTTAAAGCATACTGCAGTAAATTATTTTAAATGTAAATAGCCAGATGTATATTATATAATCTCAGTTGCTCTAAGACCAAGGCACAAGGATCACAAGTTTGAGAATAACCTGAGTAATTTAGCTATATGCTATCTTAAAATAAAAAAATAAATAACCATAAATTTATGTCTGGAATTTTCCACTCAATATTTTCAGACTACAATTGACTATGAGTAAATAAAACCACAAAAATCAAAACAGTGCATAAGGGAGACTACTGTCATACTGCTACATTCACTGTACATTCTGAAGAATCTTAACAAATTTTGTGTCACATCAAAATCCTTCAAAGGGGCTGGGGATTTAGTTCAGTGGTGCTGCACCTGCCCCAGCAAGCACAAGGTCCTAAGTTCAATTTTCAGTACCCTCCCCCTAAAAAATCATGGATTAGGAAGGAGGCAGTAACAGCTATATACTTAAACTGCTTCTTCTTTTTTTTTTTTTAAGGTTTTTTGAGACAGGGTCTAACTTTGTGGTTCAGGCTGGTCTTGAGCTCAGCTTCAAACTCACATCACAGCAGTCCTCCTGCCTCTACCTCCCTGGTGCTGGGATTACAGGTGTGAGCCACCACACCTGGCACTGTGGTATGTGGTGCTGATTGCTGCTGGGCGTGAGTCTCCACGCCCAGTATTGTATGTGGTTACCGGGGGATTGAACCGGGTCCTTGTGCTTGCAAGACAGGCGCTGGACCCACTGAGCAAAATCCTTACCCCTTAAACTGCTTCTTAAATTAATTTTTTAGGGCTGGGGATGTAGCTCAGTGGCACCATGCCTGTCTGAAAGCGCAAGGTTTTGATTTCAATTCCTAGTACCCCCCCCAAAAAAATGTTTTTTCTAGGACTATGTACTTAATATAATGGCTAAACGTTCAATTCTTTAAACTTATAAAAATGATTTTAAATTATCAGAGGCAATTCAGTTCAAAGAATTTAAACTTTTTCAAGTATTTCAATTAGCTATTGACGTAAGACTCACAGAAGGTGAATATTTATACTCACTCTGACAATATACCTGTTCAGAAAAACTTGAAAAGTATCTAAAATTCATGTTATACAGGTGTCTGATACAAAAAATACGAGAAACAAACACAAAACTTAAACTTTTCTATTTCACGAGTAACAATTTAATAAGCCTATAAGTACACTAAAATCCCATTTTCTATTATTGTAATAAGAGTTTGGATATCTTAGGAAATACAAATTCTTAGGTTTGCAGTTTCTTTAAGGTAAATAAAACTCTTACGGGAAAAATACGGAGATCTCATTCTCTTGCACTGATAGCATATGTAATATTAAATGCTAGAAAGTACCTCTAGTTCCCATTCACCCTAAGATGGTTGACAGAAATCTTTGTACTGAATGAAGGCCGAAGAAAAAATCTCAATGAGGAAATAAATGTACATAACTACAATTTCCTAACTTCAAGTTATTCACTCGCAATCATGAGAATGTCTGGTTCATCTGTGTCCACTAGTTACAGACAATCACTTTCTGAAGGTTTACATGAACAGGGCTATGTAAAATTTCCATTTATAGTTAAACATAAAATATTTAGCTTTCTAAGTAGATTTTTACATACTGCATCATCCCAACTGCAAAGTGGAGAACATTACTCACCAAAAACTCCTAACCTGTGACCTAAGGTGTGAAAAACAAAATGGCTTGTACACAGGGGTGCTTCTCACTGACTGAATGAAACTACTCCAAGTAAAGGCCAGACAGTACTCCCAAGTCAGCCAGTCTAAGAGTCCACGTAACAGTACCACTTGCAAGGCTCCCGAGTGACCCCACTAGTGAAGGTTAAAAAAAAAAAAATCGCATGATCTATACTCAACTTTACACAAGTCAACTATGTTAGTTTTGTGCAAAAAGACTAACAAAGCATTCTGTGAAAAGGTTGGCTGTATTTTTTATTTTTTAAAGATTGGCAAGGAAGTAAAATTTTGTTCAAAGTTTCACCATGTAAAGTGATCTTTACATGCTCTTTAATCTTCAATCTTACAAGATAAGCATTTTACATACCTTGAAAAACTAAGAATTTAATATTAACTAGCTTGAAGGTCTAGCTGTTAAGAAGCTCAAAAATTTAACTTTGAGTTTATGTGATTCCAAATGTTATTATTCATATTTATATCCATTAAGTGGTTGGATAAATGGATCACTCACATTATTCATTAGAGAAAAATGACGAGAAAGAGGTCTGCGCTTTCAAGACCTTTAAATCCAATTCTATTGTGGACATTTATTCTCCTTATATACTGACGGCAACAAAGCTATATTGCAATAAATATTCGGCTTTCCAGTTTATTCTCATAAATTTTAAGAACCAAATTTCCCTAAGACTTTTTTATTTTTTAGATTTTTTGAGACAGGGTCTCACTTTGTAGTTCAGGCTGGCCTTGAGCTGAGCCTCAAACTCACATCACAACAATCCTCCTACCTCTGCCTCCAGAGCGCTGGGATTACAGGCGTGAGCCACCACGCCAGGCACTGTGGTATGTGGTGCTGATTGCTGCTGGGCGTGAGTCTCCACGCCCAGTATTGTATGTAGTTACCAGGGATCGAACCCAGGTCCTTGTGCTTGCAAGACAGGTGCCGGAACCACTGAGCTAAATCCCTGGCCCTAAGACTTTTTAAAAGAAATTTTACCTTTGAAAATTCTTTATTGTTATTCTGTAATTTACATATAATTATTTTATCTAACTTACCTTAAACTGAATATAAACTTAAATCTGCCCCCTTTGTGATACTTCAGTGATAATTTCCTTGATCAATGGCTTTAGATCTGTACTAATATTTACTAGACTTAATCTAATGGATATTAGTGAATATGATCCTAAATTACATTCATTTCTTTCTTTTATGAAATAAACCTTCAGGGGCCGGGGAGTTAGCTCAGTGGTTCCGGCACCTGTCTTGCAAGCACAAGGGCCTGGGTTCGATTCCCCAGCAACCACATACAATACTGGGTGTGGAGACTCACACCCAGCAGCAGTCAGTACCGCATACCATAGTGCCGGGCGTGGTGGCTCACGCCTGTAATCCCAGCGCTCTGGAGGCAGAGGCAGGAGGATTGCTGTGATGTGAGTTTGAGGCTCAGCTCAAGGCCAGCCTGAACTACAAAGTGAGACCCTGTCTCAAAAAAAAAGAAATAAACCTTCAGCATTAGCTAGACTTAGCAGCCATTACTGAAATTTCTAATATGTAAACTGTTTCACAGTATCTTTCAAATCCCATACTTATGTACAACTATCAACATGGGATGTGCTACTGAATTCTTGTATATAAGTTTTATTATTTAAAATAGTCTTATTTCTGAGAGTTAACTATTTCACAACAAGTTAAATTGGTCATTGTAAGCAACAATTTGAATAAAAATGAAGGCAATTCTCAGGTGCTTTAAATATTTCAATGTAAAATTGTTTTAGGGAAGTAAAATAGGGGCCTTTGAAGAAACGTGCTGACAAACATGTTGAGTTTTGTGGTTAAAAAAAACGAATTAGGATTTGAGTTATTAAATGCATCTAACACATAAGGCTTGGGATATCATTAATAGAAAAATTCATAATTCTATTAAATGGTTGTGAAATCAGTAATATCAATAGTCTTCATTTTTGAGCTTATCTTCTTTATTGCTCAAAGAAGTTCTTTTAGTCTGACCTTATCCTAAGAAAAGCAGATATCCAATATTCATTTGGCTACTATCTACTTAGCCCAAACGCTGATAATGCAAATGCATTTTACTTAGTAGTGAGTACTATACAACTGAGGGAGATCAGTGAAGACCAAACAATTCAGTCAGGAAAAGAGTCAGCTAAGCTCCAAGTTACATGTTACAATTTACTGTGTAAATGCCAGGAAAACTTAAAGCGTTCACAAGAAATACCAGTGAAGAAGAAACTCTATATTGTTACTTACTTTTAACACTCAAAATAAAGATCTATTTTAAAATAGAAGGTTTGACCAAAATTTAAATTGTACAATGTGGACAGACAGGTATATTCACATACTTAATTCTCAATAGCTTGTGAAACAGAAACATCATCTTTATAAATGAGAAAACAAGGTTCAGGCAACAGGCCAAATTTCACAGTAAAAATAGACTTATCTAGATTTTTCTGAACTCTAACTCACTCTCCTACAGCTGCTTAAGAGTGTATCTCCTCTTCACCACTTTCAATATCAATCTGGTCCCAGCCTTAATCACCAAAGCATCTCTTCCTTAGAGCCCTAACATTCCAGGTGAAAAGGATCCAGACTATCTCTACTAGCAGATAATTAGGGCAGGTTGTGACATGTTACTAGAAACTTACCAATTACAACCTGAGTGGAGCTTCTGAAATCTGTATCAAAGCAAAAGCAGTATACTACAAAAAATGGAAAGATGAGAAGAGAAAAAGATTTCTCCTTTACTGATCTCTAGTCCTCCCACAAGCCTACGCAATCTCTACTATCCTCACTCAATGCAGATTTAATAAAAACAGGGTACCTAGTAAGCTAACAAAATTAGTTTCCTTCCTTTCACTTTTCCGTTGCTTTAAAAAAAGCTACTGCAAAAAGCTGACTACAAAGAAAGAAGTTATTATATAGAGAGGAGATGGCTAAATTAAGGATTCTTAAACAGGGAGATTCAAAAATTACGCAGATAGCTAACTCTGTTAGATTGGTTTCCTACCAATCACTAGCATGTTCATCAAGCTTTAAAAATCTGGCCATTCATATGTAGTAACAAGATTAAAATTTGGATTTCCTTTAAGTGGCAAGAGGGGACACTAGGACAAACCTTCAACAATCAAGGATGCCTTCCTAAAAACTGTCGATGTAGCTACCTTTGCTAGGCTATACTAAATGAAATAATACAAAGTATCGTGGAACCAATGATTGGCTGGTTTTGTTCTTAAAATATAAGAAACTGATACAATCCTCCCAAGGATCAGTTAAATTTATTCCCAAAACAACATTCACCTACATAACAAAGACAGGCAACTAAAGTCCTACAACGCTGACCACTTTACCAGTTTTTTGTGGACCTTACCTAGGTATATCTTAAGAATGCTAATAAGCCAGGCAAGGTGGTACAAGCCCTCTGGGAGGCCTAGGCAAGAGGATCACTCTAGGTTTGAGGGCAGCTTGAGTTAAGTTGAAGGCCACCTGGAAATACTGTCTTGAGAAAAGGAGGCAGCCAATGAACTGAGTTATTTGACTGCATAAATCCACAGAAACAAAAATGTTAATTTAAAAGGTTCAGAGAGGAATTACTATCCAGATACTGATGTATTCCCTACCCCAAATCTGAAGGTTGTGGAAGACAGATGTAAATAAATAGATCCAAAAACAAGACGAATAAAAAATTAAAACCTACCAAAAAGAAATCTAAAACATAAGTTGCCAATCTCTTGGAGTTTGTTTTTACTAAAGCTTAGAGGTGTAAATGACAAGAGTTATTATAAATTTTGATACAGGTAGTCTAATCATATTACAATCTATACAATCCAGATACTCCAGAGATATTAATAATGTCACTTCTCTCCCAGTTAAAAAAAGTATTTACAAATCTTCTTAAACCTACAGAATAAAAGCCATGCTCAACAATACCTATTTGCTTTTCAATTATTTCAGCATTTCCCTAACACTAATAAAATACTATTCTTACTGTACCTACGCTGGGCATGGCGGTACATGCTTATAATCCCAGCACTTGGAAAACTGAGGCAGGAGACTGCCCTAAGTTTGAGGGCAGAATAGATGACACAGTGAGTTCAAGGACAGTCTGAATTTCACAGCCAGATTGTCTCAAAAAAAAATTTTTTTTTAAACCCACAAAAACGAAAAAGGCAAAACAACAAAACAAAAAACAATGAATGTCTGATGGATATTCTGTTAAAAGATTTTCCCCCACAGCATCATGCCTTGGCCTTTGTGCCATCTTCTACTATGCTGAGAGCCTATGCTATCAACACAGCACACACTGACTGCAAGTATCTAGATAAGCAGGTAACTAGGAAGGCCGACAAAATGCAAATTATTCTGAGTTGACGGCCTCTATTTCAGATCTCTACTTCAGTTAGGTGCAACAGGAATGTTAAGCTCAAATTTCTGATTTATAAGATATGGAAACAGGGCAAAAAGACTAATATCCAGATATTACTTCTTGAAGTTCACCTGAAAGCTTCCTTTAAACACTATTTCCTTTCTAAAGGCCTGTCAAGAATTCCTTCCTCCCTAAACTCTTCATGTTAAAAAGTGGAATTCTCAACTGTTGCCCAAATACTCTTATTATACAAATTTAATGGCTTCACAATCTGTATTTTACTGTTCTTTCAAGAGAATTTTTTTAACCTCAGAGTCCTACATAAAATACTTTAAAATATTTCCATAGCCTCATTTTTCAAAATAATTACACCTGAATCCAATTTTTCCAAGTGAGCCCAGAAATAAATTCAACATAGTTTCACATAGGCACAATACAGTCCTTCACAAAACACACTTTCAGGAAAACAACCTTGGGTTTGAAGAAAATCAGTTTTATATGGCACTACGAGTATAGCAAAAGAAGATCTGTAATATACATATGCATTTATGCCTAATATGAAACAACACAATTTCAGTACAGTCTAAAGTCTCCTAAAACTGACTTTCAGAAAGAACAGTTTCCCATACCATTAAGCAAGCCAAGAAAATTATTAAAATTTACAACACAAAGTTTTTCTAAAATACTTAAGACTCAAAAGGCAGACTTTTTTTTTTTTTTTGCCACCCCTCATTCCACACACAAACAAAACATCTTACAGCTCACTTTTGTACTATAAGCTTTAAGCCACGTTAGTTAAGAATCCCCAGCAAAGCACACCTGTAACCCCAGCGGGCCGGAGGCTGAGACAGGACTGCCGTGAGTTTGAGGTCAGCCCAGGGTTACACAGTGAGGTTAAGGCCAGCATGAACCAAGTAGTGAGAGCCTGTCTCAAAAAACAAACAAAAAAAATCCCTGGCTCTCAGAAATAGGCATTATTTCACTATATCCCAGAACATATTAATGAATTGATTTCAAACTCTCACAATTTCCCATTTTTATGTAATAGTAAGGAAAACAGTCCAATTTAACCTTCATCCCTTTTTCCATTTCTTGATTAAAATAAGATTTAGAAACTGACCGTGGGTTCCTATGTTTCAACTTTACGTATCCGAAGTTGGCAACTTTTAGCAACATTACCCTACTTTTTAGTTCTCTCTGAGCCCTTTAAAACCTTTGGATTTTCTTGTTCTGTCAGGAATACTCAAGCCTAAAATTTGTTTGTGCAAGCTTATACACAGTAGGATTCTACCATTTACTGTTGCTAAAAAGGTGCTTCAAGGAGTCCAGCATATGAGGAAAGGCAACATTAAAGCCTAAACTTTAAGCATACGCAGATTGAGTCTGAAAATGTTCAGATAACCTTTAGAGATGCTATCAGTTTTCACTTTTAAAAATGTGATCAGAAGTTTCAGACAGCCACCTCATCAGCCTTCCCACCACCTACTCCAACTCAACAGCACAAAAGTACTACGGTATCTGTTAGTGTTAGGAACGATTCAAATTTAATTTCCCTCATCCAGTTTGAATCCACTAAGCTATCTAGAATCAACACTTGATGGCAAATGATGACAAGATAGAGTAAAAAGTGTCCTACACTAAAGGAGTAAAGGAAAGAACTCCACAACTTCTGAGAGCAAACTTTAGTTTTTGAAACAGAATCACCAGCACCCTACTCTGACATTATCATTATCAACTCTACAGCCAGCCAGGTCTGTATAGCACTGTAAGAATGACTCAGCCCCACGATAGTTAGTGCTATCAACACTTACAAAGGAAGTCTTTTCACTTAGACAAAAAACAATTTCTACTCCTGAAATAGTCCACTGTCACTATTTTAAATATAAATACATTCCACAGAAAACATTTTCCCAGAATTTGAGTATGGCCTAAAATGTTCTAAATTCCATACAAACAGCTATAAGTTTAAGTAGTACAAGGAATGAGTTTCAAGAAGAGAAAAACATCTTTTATATCTTAGGATGTAAAAGACAAGAAAAATAAAGATGTGTGATCTTAATGTATGAACTTGCAGTTAGTCTTCAAGATGGGTCATGCCCACTTAAAATCATGCTTAAACACATACCTTGGTATTGATCTTAATACCAAGATCAATAATAATAATTCTCAATATATTGATTTTTTAAACTGTTTCATAAATCAAGTCACTAGACAACATTGTATTACCTGACAGAGCAAGCAGTTACTAATGCACGTTCTAGATAATTTTCATACAGATAAACTACTCCAGTGTCAAACTCTTGGTGATAGGAAGACTGCTAAGAGTGCTTTTTCTCCTTAAATACATTTAGATAAAAAGTCAATGACAAGCTGTTAAATCCTTCCCTCTCTTTTTCAACTCTATATTAGAGATTTTGAGCTTTTAATTTCTTCACACTAGAATCATTCCCACAGCAGAATGGCTAAGCTCAGAGGCTTCTTTGGAGTACAATACACTATCCTCTACCAAGCAAATAAACATAACAAAAGCAGTTTCCTTATCTTTAAATGAGTAATAACAGTCCCTAACACATAAGGATCCTTCCAAGGATTAAATTAAATCAGATAGTTAACTAAAGAGCTGAGATTCACACATTGATGTCAGTAAACATTCAAGAAATATTAGCTATTGTTACTAGAAAATGTGTATATCTTCTACAAGTCAGCATAGGCAGTTTCAGTCTTTTAATCATGACAGTGAAGATCTAAAATATCTTACCCACCCCAAAGTCATTCACATATCTAATAGGAACTTTGTATACTTTAGGTGAAAACTATGGAATTAAATATTTTATAAGGAGAAAAGACTAAATATATTACATGTCTGGACCAGTCTAAATGGAAAGGGAAAAAATAAGCTCCCCCTCCAAAAAAAACTTTTTTCATTCTAAGATACTACCTTCTTTCAGAGATCAAAAGGATTTCCTACATCCTCAATTACTGTGTTCTTCTTTTGCCCCATATCCTAAAGAAACGTATCTATGCTTAGTGGTTTTCTAAACGGCAGGGGCTCCATCTTCCTCTTAAAAGCCTGACAGGCTAGCTAAATAATATTTAACAACCCAAGCTCTGACAATTCTCAGCACCTACTCTTACACAATCCTGCTCAAAAGAGTCACCGCTGAGAAATTTCCCCAAGCCCAGACAAAATTAAGTCCCCTACGCTCCCAAAGCATTTTGCCTCAGCATCAACCTTATAATTAACGAACATGCCTCCCTCAATAGGCTAAATTGGAAGCAAAAGCGGTACTGTGGTTGAAGGTTCTACTCTAGTACTCTAGTATACAGTGTGCTTTAGATGTTCAAGAAATGCTACTTTAACCAGATTCTCTCACAGGTCAAGAACATCTCTTACATCAGACCCTCAACATAATGCTCCCTCTCAGTAGAGCAGCTAACATGATGGACTGCTGATTACAACATCAGAAAACCTACTCATCAGCTTCCCGCACTGGAGAGATTCTCGGAAACCAAACTCAAGTGAGCAGGATTAGGTACCTTCCCAATCAGTGGGAATTCCCAGCACATTACAGAATACCTTATCATTCAGTGGAATTGTTAGAAAGCCTGAAAAGGTTAATTTTTTTATTGTGGACTCTTCCCTGAGCAAGTGGGGTTGAAATATTCAAAGAATTAGTACCCCGATTTGCCTAAAGAGTTCAAAAATAAAAAGATGTGGGAAAAGCAAGCTAACTTGATTCCTAAAGAACAGAAGCTTCTTAAAAGAATGAACAGGAAGCAGGGGTGGATCTGGCCACTCTTTGTTTCAACAGATAAAATCTTTTCTTCCCTCCCTACAGCTCAAAGGAAAAGGCCAACATACCAGATCCAGAGGAGATGCTCAACAACCGGTATTCCTGACAAGTACCCTAAGTTGTGTCTCTAAAGACCATCCTGGGAATCTCAACAACAATGAAAAGTTCTAGTCACCAATACTTAAATTAAAAAAAAAAAAAAAGTCAATATGCTCAAGTCCAACATTCACACTAGATGACATGGAGAACTTACAAACTTTCTGAAGGGAGCTACTTTTGCAAAGTACATACACCAGAATAGAAAGAACTCCACAAAGAATGGTTTTAGTTTTAGAGTCATCATTCCCATCATAAACGTCTTATCCCCTTCCTATCAAATCAACAGTTGCCTAAGGGAATCTTTTCATTCTAGAAGCCGAAAAGGAAACATGAAGCAGAAAACGAATAACCTCCAAAATAAAGTTGTATTTGTAAAAAAAATGGCAATAATTCAGTTTCCCAGCTTTCCCTCTCTGGTGAGGTCTGTGATTTATATGGCTTTGCTCTGCAGCAAGCTCTTTCTAGGCAGCTCAAGAAAGGAGCCGAGGGAGGGAGAGAAAGACACAGACACAGAAAGGAGAGGAGAGAGAAAAAGAAAATGGCGCAGAGACTAAGTCCCGACCGTCGACAAGGCGACTTTCCCGGGAGGAATCCCAGCCAGGAAAAGCCTCCCGAGACCCGGAGGCGGGCGAGGTGGGGTCTCCGTTGCCCCCTCTTGGGGGTCCCGTGATTTGGGGGAGCTGGGACCCCCGGAAAGGGGGTCTAGAGGCGGCCCGATGGGAACAATGGGGCCGGTGAGCGAGGAGCCGGGACTTAGTCTCTGGGACGCCATGTCTGTCCTCTGCCCGGCTCAGGCCCGGCGCGGGGGAGGCGGCCGGGAACTGGGACTCGGGGCGAGGCAGGGGCACACTCACCATTCAATCGGAAATCCACTTCGATCTGGGAAGAGAAAAAAGTAGGGAAGATGAAACAACCGGCACACGAAGCCCCGGGCGGCGGGCGAGAGCGCGCGGCGAGCGGCCGGGCCCACCTGGTACCCCGCGGACGAGGGGAGTCCGCGAATGGCCTCCTAGGGCAGGACCCACCTCCCAACTCAACTTGACCGCTCCGCCCGAGGTCTGGCGAGCCGACCTCGTCGGACGGGCGGCTCCTGCTCCGGGACTCGGGCCTGTCAAAGCGGCCAGGCCGGGCCGGGGTCGTGGAAGGGCCGGGGTCGGGAGGCCGAACCTGGGAATCGTTGTGGAGATGGTCCCCGCTCATATCGACCGAAGCGGCGGACGCGACTGACGCGGCGGGCTGCGAGGCGGCTCGGGCGAAACGCGGCCAGTAGGGTCGGCCGGGGCGGTCTGGCGGACGGGATTCCCGGAAGCTCGCGGGTAAGCGGCGACAGCGGGCCCAAGATCCCTGGAAGGGCTGAGGCGGCGACGGCTGCGGCGACGCTGACAGACTGCCGGGCTGGCGGCGAGAACAGACCCCAGCAGTTGTGTAACAGCCTAAGTTCGCATTTCCTCTCACTGCGCCTGCGCGGCCGCTTTTAAATGGAACGTGGGCGACGTCAGAGCTCGCGGAAAGGAGTTGAGGGTTGCAACCCGCCCCTTTGAAGCTTGAAAGCCCGACCCGGCTTTGCATCGCAAGCCCCACCCCCGACTCGCGCGCGACGCTGTGATTTGCATAAGGAACAGACTCCTCCCAGGCCGCCCACCCAAGCAACCTCTAGTTCGCCTCTGTGCTTTTTCTCTGAGCCCTGGAGCCAAGTGCTCGGCAGTGCGCAGGCGCCGCGCGGACGCCGCCTCCGGACCCCGGGTGGCGGCGAGGCCACGTGGTGGGCCTTTTAAAGGCCGCGGCGGGACTCTGCCGGGGCGGGTTGATGTGGTATGCCACTTCCCTGTCTCCTTGGAGCTGGGGAAAACTAGCTGCAGATAATTCTGGGAGTGGAACCTCACAGCTGTCCCAACGTGCCGCATGTGCTAACGTGGCCCAGAGGAGGGCCTGTTTTAGTGTAGTCTCCTCAGTCTTTGCTCCCCCCGTTATTGCACACAGTTTCTTTAAAAATTATTTAATTTTTCAATCCACTAAGTGTCCGGTTTACCTTTTTTTCCAGCTGTGTAAGCAAAGCTCTGTGTCATAGGGGCCTTATTTCATTCGTTCATTCTCAATAAACAAATATAGTTAAAGGATCATGTATGAACCGGGAATTGTGCTGAGCGAAGCAATGCTGCAGAAATCAAAGGTAATTGGACCTTAGAGTAAACATAAAAAAAATTTTGTTTGATGATTGATTTAAATAAAAGACAAACTCCAGGAGGATCAAAGGCAAATAAATGAAGTTTGGGAAATTCTACTTCAAGTCAAGTCTGCTTACTCAGGGATCATCCTAGCCCCGTAAGAAAACTAGCAGGTGGAACTTGATGGTTAGGCTTGTCTCCAAAGCATGTGTGAATTGTGAAAGGTAGATGATTTATACATACTGCTCCAATAGAGAGCTTTACGTACAAAAATTCACATCATTGCCAGGCGTGGTGACTCATAATTTTAATCCCAGCACTCAGGAGGCAGAGGCAGGAGGACTGCTGTGAGTTCAAGGCCGGCCTAGGCTACGCGTGTTGAGTTTGGGTCCAGCCCAAGCTATAAAGCAAGACCCTGTCTCAAAAAAAAAAAAAAACTAAAAAAAAAAAAAAGCTAAAAGAGTAGCCGGGGATTTAGCTGAAGTAGTACCAGGCATACCTTCGAAGCGCAAATCATGTCGTTATGGTTTAAAATTAAACAAATTTTTCCCAGGATACTTCTCAACATCTTTTACATGCTAGCACCTACGTGACTCTTAAAAGAGGGCCATGGCGGATAGTATTTCCCAACCTTCTCTAAACCCAGAGACCCTTTTATTCCAGTCCACCTCTTGAGATTTAGGATCTTGGGGATGACTGGACTCAGGAGATCAGATCTAGGTGATGATTGCCCAAGATTTACCCCTTCACTGCTTCTGACTGTCTTGGACTAGTATCTTATCAACCTGGTTCATCTCTCTGTTTCCCAGAACTGAACATCTAGATTTGCTTAAAGAACTCTTGCTTTTCAGGAACCTTTTCCCAGTCTTGTGAGGTTGTAGAGGAACAATGCTTGTAAATGTACCAACGTGTTGCTGTTTGGACCAGGGCACTTGGCCCAAACTAAGGTGCTCACATTACATTTCTTGAGATTTTAGAATTGAGAAGCAGCCTCGGTATATAGTAGCTCCATGGTAGAGCACTTGCCTAACATGCATAAGCCTGGGTTCAATCCCCAGAAAAGCAACACGCATGCATGCGCACACAAACTCTCTTCTTGGTATTGGATCTATAATATGCAAAAAAGGAAGCTGCTCCAAACAATACTTTCTTTTTTTAAAATTGATTTTATTGGTACATTTGTATATTTTAATACATATCATGATCACACGCAACATTTTATATACATACATGTATACATGTATGTATACATGTACATTTTATATACATATCATGATCACACTCAACATTCAGAATTTGTACCAGTATATGACAACTTAATTCTCATTTTATCCCATTCCCCTGCCCACCCTACAACCCCCCCCGTATGCATAAGCTTTACTTCCTTTTTTTTTAACCATCAAATTTCTACAGAGAAAGCTGGGAGAGAAAAAAAAAAAAAAGAGGTGGGAGAAGGAGGTAGATATGAGATAAAAAGACCTTGTTTCTACTTTCTTCTGAAGCTGGGTTGTATTCCTATTTGTCACTGTTAAATAAATTCCTTCACCTTTTCCTTAATTAACTCCTGATGGGGCTCATGGAACTAAGCGCTCGGCATGATCTTTGATGTCAATCTACACCTGATTCCCAGGTACTCTCAAGGCCTTTTGGCCCCACTCTGCGATTCTTGAATCTTGCCACCTGGACGTCCCTTCCTGATATTTTGGCCTGGGATGCTGATGCATTCTAGACCTTGTCACTTCTTGGGCAGTTGTATTTTCTAGCAGTTTTCCCTATCCATCATACCTTGTCTAAGAGTCTATTACCTTTTCAGGATTTGAGTACCCTCAGAAAAGAACCTGCTTAGTATTTCATGGGGGAAATTTAGGCTAGTGACCCAGGTAGCAACTACAAACATTCCTTTGCTTGCTGGTAAAGAAACAGTTCCATAAATGTTGCAAATGTTGCAAATGTTGTGGAATTAAAAGCATGGAGCCGACAGGAAAACTGGCAGTCCTTGAATGCTGGAAAGAGAGGAGGTCAGGCAATGAGGATTTAACTAATTTAACTAATTTAACTAATTTAACTAATATTTCCTGAGGAATGAGGATATAGTAGGTATCATGAGCCCTGCGGAGACAGATACTGTACTAATAAGACCTAATACCCATTTTGGAAGAGTTTCTAGTCTAATAATAAGACAGGTATATTTCCAAACTGTTACCTGAAGATACACGAAATAATGGGGAAGAGGAGGCCAGCCACAAGCTGCTGTGGGAACTCTGAGCTGGGGGGACACATCCAAGTCACTAGCAGTGGTGGGAGGGGCCATCCTAGGAAAGACTTCCAGCTGGAGACCATTCTTGAAAAATGAAGAAGGGAAGGCCTGGGGAAGAAAAGGGATGATAATTGAAGGAATTGAAACAACATGTGCAGAAGCAGAGAATTATGAGCATGGATTGTTTTAGTTAGGATGGAACAGAAAGTAAATGTGAGGATACACTGGAGAATGAGCTCGGGAAGACGAGACAGCCCTCCAAATGATCTAGGGCTGCTGCAAAATGATGGATGATGGGGTTGTTGAACTGGTGTGAGAATAACCACAGCAGCAGAGGGAGGACATTTTCCAGAGTCAAGTAGATTAGTGGGGAGGCCTGTGAACAGCAGTGCAAGAGTTTCAGAAAGCCTTATGACCCATGGCAGGTCATTTGGAATGACTGTGAAGATGAAAACTGAAAGGCACAGCAGGATTTGGGTCTATGTCCAGGATACAGCCCGAGGAGAAGATATGACATGTACTCCATACAGGACTCGCTCTATTACAGGATGTTTGGCTAGGGCACCCTGCTATTGCTCAGGCCCAGATGCTCAGCTAGAAAAGCAATGGGCAGTGAGGGACGGACAGAAACCACAGCTCCAGGAAACACAACACATCAGAAGAGCTTGAGAGTGAAAAAAACTCGGAGCTAACTCAGCATGACTCCCCAAAACAATGGGACAGAGGTAGCACCCACACTTAATAACTAGCAGGCAAGGGCTTAGCCAATGTCAGGCTTTGAAAAGATCTACCTCCCATCCCCCTGCAACAAGCCCACCAAGTCTTCAATCCGTCCTTTGACCCTCCCCAGAGCCTGGTTTACCTGGTTTATCTCTCCCTTTTATATGGTCATTTCCACTTGCTTCCCTTTGAGCTGTTCTCCTTGACCCTGTTAAAAATAATATTTCAGTTAATTGGTTACTCTTATGCTGTGGCCTGTGGTAAATGCTTCACATGTATTATCTTACTTAATCCTTGCAATAATCACGGGGAACAGATACTACTAGTTGCAACATTTTACAGCTGAGAAAACTTGGTTAAGGACCTTAGGCATGTTAATTTGTCCCAGTAGTCTGGCACGGAGCTTGGTCTCTGAATCTGTATCCTACTTTCTAAGTTCTCCTTGGGTCACTGGTTCCCTCATCACTGAGATATTTGAAAAGACCTCTCTATGTGTACAGCCTTTTCTGCATGATATCCCATCCCTTAAACACTTTGATCTAGCTCCCATCCTGATTAGGGACTTCCTATCTCCCCAGTACCCTAGACCGATGCCCACTAAACTGATTGAATGCACCATGTATAAGGAGCTGTTGAGAACTAGAACTCATCCATGTCAACGAGAAATATAAAAAGTCACTGATGCTGGAAAGTGGTTTGATAATTCCTTAAAAGTTAAAATATACTGATTTCCACAAGAGCAATGAAAACTCACTTCTGAGGCCGGAGATTTATCTCAGTGGTTCCAGCATCTGCCTTACAAACACAAGGTCCCGAGTCACATTTCTAGTAACCACATACCACAGTGCTGGGTGTGGTCACTCATGCCCATCAGCAATCAGTACCACATTCCACAATCCCCAGTGTGGTGGCTCACGCCTGTAATCCCAGCACTCAGGAGGCAGAGGCAGGAGGATTGCCGTGAGTTCAAGGCTAGCCTGTCCTACAAAGTGAGTCAGCCCTCTTTCTGTCTCTTATATTCTATGTAGGCTATCTGCCTTGAGATCAGGTAGCAGTCACACCTAGGGCAAGGCAGCCTTAATCCTACTTTAATCCCACCTAAACTACAAAATGAGACCTTGTCTCAAAAAACAAAACAAACTGGTCTCTGACTTTGCTCAGCAGACCCACAGCATGCTGTGTCAATAAAGTGCCTTTGTACTTGCAAAAAAAACAACAAAACAAAACAAAACAAACTTCGTGTTTTAAGAGAAAAAGGGAGAACAGAAGAGATAGACAGCCATTCATACATCCAAACAGGCATGCACATGTATGACCCCTGCACACTCTCTGTCTCTCACCATGTGAGGGCCTGGTGCCCCTTGCCAGCAAGAAGATCATCACCAAGTCAGTTTCTTTGACCTTGAGACTCCAGAACGGGAATCTGTCTTCTTTATAAGGTTCTTTCTAAGTCTGTGGTATTCAGTTGTAGGCAACAGAAAATGTACCAAGTCAAGGCCAGAGGAATAAGCAAGGCCCAAGTCATGTAGGCTCTCTTGAATTGGGTTAAAGAGTTTGCAATTTATTCTTAGAACAGTGGAGATTCACCATGAGCTTTAAGAAATGAAGAAACATAATCAGTATGCATTTTTAAAAATATTACCCATAGCATAGATGTGATGTAGGCAAGACTTGGGGCTTGTTAGCCTGTAGGTAAGGTTACTGCTTTCATAGGCATAAATGATAATCATGGTCCTGATATGCAAACAAGGCAGATGAGAAATATTAGTGTGTGGGGAGATATTTATGGTGTTGGGTTGATTTAACACTGATTGGTTGCAGCATATAATCTGTTCTGAAAAGGGGTAGGGGCAGAGTCAGTGATGTGTTTGGAAGTCCCTTTCAAAAAGACAAGAAGTGCTGAGAGATGGCTGGGTTTGGGAGGAAAAAGTTGAGTTCAGCTCTGTGCATGTGCATGTAGAGCTTGAAATGTCTATTGGATTAGTTGAGTCAGGACTTCTAGTAGGCAGTTGGCCGTATGGCTTTGGAGCTTCAGAGAGTAACTAGGAGGAGTCAGCAATGAGTTGGTGCCTAAAGAAATCATTTAGGAGGGCTGGAAAGGATAGCCTTATTTTAAGGATAAGTCTGGGTTAGGAAGCAGATGAAACGTTAGGCTAGAGAGAGCAAGTTTAGATAAATTGTTCAAGAGGTCCCGCTCTAACTAAAGGAAAGAATGTGACACCTGGGGTGAAGAGAGGATGTCTGGGTTATTTTTCTCATTCCCGAGACAAAATGTCTGACACCAAGAGTTAAAGAGGAAAGGTTAATTTTGGCTCAGTTTATAGAGGTTTTGGTTTACATTTGACTGGCTCCAAAGCGGAGCACATGGAAAAGGGGTATTACAGAGGAGAAATAGTTCATGGCATATAGAAAGCAACCAGAGCAGCAGCCCTCTTTCTGTCCCTTATATTCTTTGTAGGCTATCTGCCTTGAGGGCAGGTAGCAGTCACACCCAGGGCAAGGCAGCCTTAATCCTACCCTACACTATGCCAAACCAATCAGTGGACTAATTTAATAATCGCACATTCTAGACCCAACCACCTCTGAAAAGCCCTGTCCACCTAAGGACTGCAGAAGAGTTTGGGGGGACATCTAGACACAAGCCATTATAGAAGATGTCTATTTGTTTTATGAAGGAAAAGAGGCACTCATATCTAATAAGAAGGTCTGCTGATTTCCATTCAAGGCTTTTGAGTCATCCTAAACCCATTGAAAAAGTATTAGTGCACTTGATGTAACAGGAAATCTGGGTTGGATAAGAAGGCAGGTCCCTTTGGAGACAGCTTTCTTTACTTCTAAAACGTAACAAGATACTTCCAATCTTACTTCCAGGGTTCTGGGTCTTTTCCCACAGGAAACCAATTGAGGATTGACTCAGATAATTAGGTGGGTGTTTTGGTTAGTTTTTTTTTTTTTAAGTTTTTTGAGACAGGATCTCACTTTGTAGCCCACACTGGCCTGGAACTCACAGCAATCCTCCTGCCTCTGCCTCTGAAGTGCTGGGATTAAAGGCGTGAGCCACTACATCTGGCCAGATAATTAGCTTTTTAGGACACCTTATCCAGGCCTCTGAGGAGATTCTCTTCCTTAAGGGGAGAGTCCAAGCCTTTGCGAAAGTCTCTATCTTTCCAGGACTCAGCTATGGGCACTAGGCATGGGGTTTGGTAGGACAGATACCAGCTTTGGTGGAAGAACAAAAGAAATAAATACAGCGTCCAGGAAGATGGATGCTCCTTATTAGTTTCTGCAATGCAGTTGAGCTCCACCAACATTTCCTGATGTCAGGCTTACTAGTTGTACTGAGACACATTCAACATGAGAAGGCCACACTCCCGTACAAGAGATAGATAAGTAATTCACCAATTGCAACGTAGTTTGCAACCTAAGTTTTTCAACCTATGAAAGAGTCCTCAGGCCAGGGAAGCCAGGAAAATTTTTCTCTGGAAATGCAGCGTCAAGGATACAATGGGAGAAAGAAAATGCTAAAGACTTGAAATCTTTCCAATGACCTGGAACTTGGCTCTTCTGCTATTTGGGGGAAATGGTAACACAATCTGTTTGAAATTGATTTTTTCTTCTGCAAAGTTCTTTTTCCTTCCTGGTGAGCATTTGTGTTCAGAACTGGGAGATAGAACATGGGGAAAATATTTGAACAAATCTCTGAAGAATACCCACATCTAGCTTTGGAACCCCCAAATTAAAAGCAGATGAAGCTTTTGATTGCTGGATGTTAGAGATGTGCCTAGGCTCAATCTTCAGACCTCTTCTCCGTGTTCTAACTTACCCATGCTTGTGGCTTTAAATACTTACTATATACTGAGAATTCCTAAACTTGTATCTTTTTGTTTGTTTGTTTGTTTGTTTTTTGAGACAGGTCTTGCTTTTGTAGTTCAGGCTGGTCCTGAGCGTTGAATTCACAGCAATCCTCCTGCCTCTGCCTCCCGAGTGCTGGGATTACAGATGTGAGCCACCATACCTTTCTAAATTTCTATCTTTAAATTAGGACTTTTTCCCTAGGCCTGAGACTTGTATATCTAATATCTCTGGATTTCTGATAAATTTCTTAAACTTCCAGTAATCCTTCACTCTTTCTCTTGCCTGCTTACCCTTCATATCCAACTTGTCAATTCCTCTTGATAGAAGGTTTTTTTTTTTTCCCCCAAAGTGGGGATTGAATTTAGTACCTTGCACTTGCCAGGCAGGCAACAACACCTCTGAGTTGCATCTCTGGCCCTTGACAACACTTTTAAATATCGATTTGCTAGTTGGGTGTGGTGGTATGTGCTTGTAATCCTAGCACTGAGGGAGCTGAGTAGCAAGAGGATCACTATGAGTTCAAGGCCATTCTGGGCTACAGCAAGTTCAAGGCCCTCCTGAGTTAAATAGACTGTTTCAAAAAACAAAACAAAACAAAATGGAAAAATACCCCCAAAAACCAGAAAGACAAACCCAGTTGCTGAACATGTATCATTAGCACTCCTTCTGTTGCCATTAGCCAAATCTTCATCACTTCCATGTGGTTTAATGTAGGGAACTCATAATTTGTGTTCTCTGCTTTTGTGTTTGTTATTCTGCAGTACTCACTCAAAACAAGTAATTCTTTTAAAGAGTGATCTATTCAGAATGTGAGATCCCATCAACTTTTTGTTTAAAACTCCCATCTCACGTAGGGTCAAGTCAGAGTCCTTACAATGTCCCCCCCCAATACCTACCCAACATGCTCTGCTCCAAGACCTCCTTCAACCCCATTAGCATGTGTGTCCACCTTGATCATCTCCTCCTAGCCATCCCAATCTCTGTCTGATACATACCACAGGCACTCACTCTCTAGTCTCAGCTCTTTGCATGTATGAGTCTTTCTACCTAGAACATTCTTCCCCCAGACAGCTACATGGCCTACACCCTATGATCTTTCAGATCCTTGCCAATATGCCTAAATTATCTATAAAGGAAAGCCCATCACAATCACAGCAGACTTCTCAACACAAACCAAGTGAAGGAGAGCTTGGAGTGAAGTACTTCAAGCCCTAAAGGAAAACAACCTCCAACCCAAATTGATGTACCAGCAAAACTATCTTTCAAAATTGGAGGGGAAATAAGATATTTCCATGACAAAGAACACATGAAGAAATGTTTTTGTTTTGTTTTGTTTTGTTTTTTTAGGTTTTTTTGAGACAGGGTCTCGATTTGTGGTTCAGGCTGGCCCTGAGCTCAGCCTCAAACTCACATCACAATCCTGCTGCCTCTGCCTCCCGAGTGCTGGGATTACAGGCGTGAGCCACCACGCCCGGCACTGTGGTATGTGGTACTGGTTGCTGCTGGGTGTGGGTCTCCACACCCAGTATTGTTATGTGTTACCGGGGAATTGAACCCGGGCCCTTGCGCTAGCAAGACAGGCGCCAGAACCACTGAGCTAACTCCCCGGCCCCTGTTTTGTTTTGTTTTTTGAGACAGGGTCTCACTTTGTAGATCAGGCTGGCCCTGAACTAAATATGTAGCCCAAGTTAGCCTTGAATTCAGAGAAATCCTCCTGCCTCTGCCTCCCAAGTGCTAGGATTACAGGTGTGAGCCACCACACCCAGCATTGTAGTATGTGGTTACTGGGGAACAACTCAGGACCTTGCACTTGCCAGGCAGACACCGGAACCACTGAGCTAAATCCCTGGCCCAGAAATTTATGACCACCAAGCCAGCACTCAAAGAATTCTGAGAGACATTCTAGAAAGAGATAACAAGAATTACAACTCTATAAATCTCAACAGAGTGAATTGATCAGGCAAGGCAAGAAATTAAACAAAAGAGGAAAGAAGGGAGCCAACAACTGGAAACTAGCATATCAGTTATAATATATATAAGTAGATACCTATCAGTTTTAACCATCAGTGTTAATGGTTTCAATTCATCAATCAAAAGAAACAGACTGGAAAAATGGATCAAGAATGAAAATACAACAATATGCTGCATACAAGAAACATATTTAATTAGAAAAGAAATTCTTAGATTTAAAGTCAAAGGATGGCAGGGGTAGTTACTCTCTTTGCAGACAAGGTGGATTTCAGTCTATGACTGATAAGAGAGACAAGCTTACTGCATCCTTAGAAAGGGAACAATCCATGAAGAGGTAACAATCATAAATGTATATACATCAAACAGTAGCACAACCAACTATATA
>PVIR01015979.1:0-37462 GCA_004026965.1 Petromus typicus
AGAGTGAGATTAAAACGTTATTTCTGAGCCCTCTGATGACACAAACCAGTTCATCTACCTTCTTATCTAGACCAATGGTTCTTACGACTGAAAGCATCGCAGCTAATAAAACAAACAAAAGGTGACTATAGGCAAGGGGGCCAGCTTGTGATTTTTCTCTGATTCATATGAAAGCCTTATTCCAGCAAACCTTCCTTATCATTAACCTTCCTTTATTATACACAATTTATATACCAAATCAACATTTTCTGTGAGTCACGGAGAAGCAAGATCTTAAATCAGTAAAAAAGACACTTCCAGAAAACTAAAAATAGTAGAACATATTGAATTAGAAATGAAAGGTGCAGATGTTAAATCAGGCTCAGGAGGATCAATTCTAAGGTAATTTATGGGAAGGAAATGACAGACACTCTCAACCTTTAACATAGTAAATTGTTTCTTGATGCCGTCTTAATGAAAATACTGTGAATCTCTTTTCTCTTTGCAATACAGTCAATGGCTTTTCTTGTCGTCGTCTTTTTTTTTTTTTTTTTTTTTTTGCTTTTACTTTTATACAAATTTGGTATTTTTGTTTTTAATAAAATGGAAGTGTTTTTGAGAATTTCTATTGCACCAGCAGGGCTTGAACTTCAGGTCAGCTGCAAGGAAGAGTGTGTGCTGTTTCCATGGAAACCCCAGCAGTATAATGTCAGATACTAAGAGACATCAAGAATGAAGGGATAAAATCCCTGCATCATTTTAATAAACACGTTCTACTTACTGTTATTTAACCACAGTCTGCATTCATGTGCTGTGTCCCTTAATAGCCACTCTTCATAAATTTCTTTTGACCACATCTCACCTTTCTCAGTTGGTCCTGACTATGATGCTAAGTAAATAAAAATGAAAAGAATGCCCTTCATTAAAGTACTATAAAAGCCTTATTCTTCTGAAAACTCATTAGACACATATATGTTTTAATTAGAAAACAATACAGTGGGGACTCACCCAGGAGGGTTAATAAAAGCCAATAGAGACAGGCAGATAAATTAAGAATCAAGACTTATTTTTATCCTTATGTCTTCATTTTATACCACAGTCCTGTTCTGGACTATTCAAAGCAGAATGAATTAAAATAAATAGTTTTACCCCAACCTCTCTAGTATTGATACCGTTTCCCTAGAGTCAAAGTTGCAGCAGAGCAAGAACACTCCCTCCAAGCCACCTGGACTCGCTGAAGCAAGGGATGTAGGCAAACGCTTGCCAATGCCGTCTTTGGAAGATTGTCAACACCATAAAGTCAAGGCCTGTTGACACTTGAACTTTCCCAGCCTTCATTCTCCCTCCCTCCCTCCCCCTACCCAAGTCCTTCTCAACTGTTTTTTAGTGACCTTTGTTCCATGCATCCACTAGAAAGGAGAGGAAAAGAAGACAGAAGGAGGAGAGGGAGCAGGAGCTGAAAAAAGAAAGGAAGAAAATTTACCAAGAAGATAAGACAACTGGAGTCCACAGGCAGGGTGTCTCCTCACCAAAGACCCAACCAAAAACATTGGATGATAGAATTGTTTGTGCTCAGTGCTGTTCACAATCTTTTCATTCAAAATCCCCAAACTCAGTTTAAGGGAAATTATAATAAATTCCAAATAAACGGAAGTAACACTGTGTTAGAGGCAGAAGCAGAACTCAGAGAGCAAAAGTCCCTCTATATTGTAGCCTAAGAAATTATAAGCATCAAAGGGAATGATTTTTCTTTCTTCAGCACATAGTAATTGGAATAGAAAATGGCCGAATCCGTGATATGAGTGACATCACAAAGCCACCCAGAAGTAACCACCATGGCCCTTTGATGACCGTGAGGTGCAGAATGAAGAACTTCAATGCTAGATAGAGAGTGGACAGAAAGCTTTCTTGTAGCAAATAAAATGAGAGTCACTTAATCCTGATGAGAACACCCAGAAATATCCACATGAGAAAAGGCATGTGGCACTAAGGGCCAGCAAGTAATACATGATTAAGGAATATGAAGCAGAGATTAGGACATGGATTTCCTTTTCTTCACATAAATCTCACCCAGGAAACCCAGAAAAGCCAGTAGTTCCATCAACACATCATCACTGGTTCCTAAATGAGAAGCACAATCCTACCCTCAGGAGGTAACAGTCAAGAGACAATGGAACATATTCTTTGCCTGGTCTGGCTAACACACACACACACACACACACACACACACACACACACACACACACACACACTCCATTCATGTGAAACTTAATTGCTCCAGAATTTAAGTTTGTATGTGGTGTTTAAAAATGCCCAACATTTTAAAAATAAGAATTAAGTCATGTCACATCCTGGGACAAATTCTCAATGTCTATTGCAATCATAACGTGTATATAAAATGTGCCAATAAAGTCAATTTTTTAAAAAAATATCCAACAACAAAAATCCCTACCTATAGTCAAAATCCCAAATGATGGCCAGAGAATTTTGTGAAAAAAAAAATTAAAAAAAAATAAAACTTCACAAATTTTAAAAGAAACAACAAACTTACATTTCATGTATTTATCTGATTCTGGAAATAATATTTCTGTACAAATAATGAACAACCTTGGAGGTAATGACTTCAGTGATTATATCATGACACTAGTAAAGTCAATCAATTAACATCAAAAGTTTGGTTCTTTTGTCCTTAAAAGTACTAAGTGTTTTAAGACTTTTCTAGTCTATAAGAGGACTCTTCCCACACAGATGAAAGTATGGTAAGAGCAGAATATGATAGCCACCCCTTGATGAGAGAAAAAGAAAAAATGAGTATTACAGAAGAGAAAGAGTCAGTTTGACTGAAATAAAAGTGCTAAGACATCATTAGAGCTGAGTATCTCCATGGGCACTTTCTTTTATCATATACCTCCATCTGACCTGCCCTACACCAAATAGCATGAATTCAAGTATATCCTACTAGTCAAGCAGCTTTCCGTGACCAAAAAGTATTCAATCCCAGTGACCACAGCCCAAGAGCATCTTAAATAAATATTTTTAAGGAGACAGGGTGGAACAAGTCTGAGCTCCAATAAATCTTAAGGAATACAAAGAGCAGGAGAAAATACAATCAGTATTGTGGAACTGCAGCTATTCAGAGTCCAACCTTAAAGGCACATTAAAGAGTGTCAAGCCCAGATGTGGTTGAATCTTCCCTAAGCACATGTCACATTTGGCCTCTGAAATGTACAGTGGATAAACAGAGTCCTTTGAATCAGTGTACATGGGGCATGCATTATGTATGGACTTTTCTACAAGATTTCAGAGCACAGTTCTCCTCACAACATTACTCATTGATTCATTCATGTTTATTATCTGCCTAGCCTTAGACATTAATTACTGAGCCCCCAAGCAAATCAGAAAGCTGAGACCCAGACCTATGAAATAATTTCTTCAAAATCACAGAGTGACAGAACTCGCAAATCATAAAATCCTGTGGATAAAGATAGAGATGGGTGAAAACATAGCACAGATAATTTTCCCCATTCCACAGGCAACATGAGCCAGCTAGAACTGAGGCAAGGAGCACACACCCCTGGGAAGAACTACTTCCCCTGCTCCCCTCTCTTCACCTTTCCTTCTCCAAGTCTCCACAAGCCCATTCACACACAGATCCTAGAATCTACACAAAATCAAACAAGTGTACTATAATAAGAGATTATCAAAGTATCTGTTAACAATAGTAGGGTCATTTTTCCAATTATAAATTTGTCTGGTCACTTCTGGACTCTTGTATCATATTAAAATCAATTGAAGTTAAAAGTCTTAAAATCTTTTTTTAGGTCATAGTCCTTCCATGTTTTTACAACTCAGTTTTTTCTTCCAATACTACAGGAAGTATACTAGGTCATAGATAATCTTAGAGATTTCTGAAGAAAAATTGATTCAAAAGAAATTTTATCATTAAGTGCAACCTTAATGGAATTTCTGTTTCTAGCCTCTAAAATATAAATTTAAAATAGTTGCCTAACAGACTATGTTAGTATGTATTATACTTGTCTATAATAGACAAGGAGACTTGTCTACACACTGAAATCAGCTCTCACATTGCTCTTTCCAAGGGTTCTTCAAGGTCAACAAAACTTGAGATTACAAGTAAAAATTAATTTATAAAATCAAATAACTAGTATTTGCTCAGGTCAGGACAGAGTCTTCCTTTGGTAGTCATGTCTATATGCCAGGTGAATACCATGCAAAGCAGTCTCTCTGTCTATTAATTCAAGTGTAGGCGTATGTGCACATGTGTGTGTGTATGTGTGTGTGTGAGAGAGAGAGAGAGAGGGAACGGGAGCGAGGGAGAGTGAGAGGAAGACAAAGAGGTAGAAGCAGAGAGAAAATTTAGCTAAAAACTGTACCATTCATGAAGTACTCTTGAGAACAAGACAGCATTTATAAGAGGAGAAAGGATGATCACGCATGCAGAACTGAAGAGTAGATAAAAAGGAAGCCACAAGTTTTTATTGCTGTGTCCAGAATCTAAATGTGTATTTGGGGCAGTGGCTGAAATCACAGGCTAAGTAGTCCACTATGCTTCAAAAGGAACAACTTTATTTTCACTGCTCTATAAAGTATTCCTATTAGAAAAATTCCAAAATTAAAATGAGTGAAAATTAGGTTAAATAGCAAAGAAGCCTTTAAGAACAAAAATTTCTAATGGTGTGAAGGCTCTTCTTTTCCATGATAGCTACTCCTGAAGGTTTGTGTTTCTGAGGTCATGTCCCAATTCCCCTGCACTTATTTTCAGTTAGGCAAATTTTTTTTTTAAATTTCAATACAAAGGATTGTATCCAGGATCTGTGATCTGAGCTACATGCCCAGCCCTTTTTGTTTTCATTTTTTCTCTTTTTTATTAAAATTTTTATTGGTACATTATGAATACACATCATCACCACATTCAGCATTGACAGTTTGTACGGAATATGACATGACTTGATTCTCATTTTTCCCCTTTCCCCACGTACCCTTCAACCCCCCACCCTCTATATACATAAGCTTTGTATCCTTGTTTCTTTATTACTATCACATTCCATTTTCCCTCATTATTTACCCCTACACCCTCTTTCCTTTTAAATATTTTCTATTTCACAATATCAACTATATAGACTAGAATTCAGAGTCTTGCTAAGTCACCCAGACTGGGCTTGAATTTGAAGTCCTCTTGACTCAGCCTCCCAAGAATGCAAAGATTACTAGCATGTGCCAACATGCTCACTTTTTGTTCTTTTATTATGTTCTTTGTTCTGTTAACCATGACAACTAAAATGACAAATCCAGTGCTTTTTGAATCAGCTTAGAACTTCCTTAATAAGCATGTTTTTAAATAGGTAAAAGACTATATTTTCATTTTCTCTAATGAATGCATTGTTTGAAGATCTTCACGTCAGTACATAATTGGAACTAAATGTAAAATTATTCTCATGCGAGTTCTTCATAACAATGAGTCACAACTGAAAAAAAAAAAGATCTTTAAATGGTATAAAAACAGGTCAGTTAGAAAAGCTGCAAGTCTCCCCAGGACTCTTCCACACACAGATCCTTCACAGAACAAGGTTGTCACAAAGGTCCCGCTGCATCTCAGCTGACCTCGGTCTCGAGGCTGAGGCTGTCTACACCATGACAAACATCATCCAGGAAGCACAAGTGTTGTCAGAGCCAGAGGCCTGCATGATTTTGAATCATATGCCGGCTTTATTTGCGGAAGTTTGAGTCATCATTCAGTTCTTACCAGCCCTGTCCTTGCAATGCTCAACATCATACTCACATCAAATGTCACCCTTAGGTCTTTATACTCAGTGTCTTTGTAATTCAGAATTATGATTTTTTAGAGGTTTAGGGAGTAGTTAGCATAGTGGCTTTGACATCAGTCACAGCAACCTTCAGGTACAAGCTCTGTCATATACAACTCGATGACTTGGGGAATAATCCTCTCTCTAACCTCCTGTGCTATCTGAAAAGATGGTTGGTTGAAAAAAAGAAGAAAGAAAAGATCAGTGCTTTCAGCTTGAGATCCCCAACAAAGCGGAAGGTGTGATTCTCCAGCACTTCCTCCTCTAACAGACCAGGCTTCCTGCCTCAGAGAGGAGCTGGAATGCAGCTTTGTTCTCCAGACCCACTGTCCCGCTTAATTTCCCCTGGGCACAAGTTCTTCAGCTGCCACTGGAAGACAGTTCTGACTCTTTTCTTCCTGCCCTCTGACAACGAAAAGTTCCAGAGTCACTTACGTTGAAAAACTCCGTCATATTCATAATTAAAATGTCCAATATGGCCTATTATTCCACATTCAAACTCAATTTAGAGTAGAATTTTCTCACCTATCTTGGCTGAGATTTGTGGCAGTTGGAAAGCAAAGGAGTCCTTGTCCGTTTTTTTCTCTTTCCTCACACTCCCCCTCCTCCTGCCCCAGCCAAGCAGCCAGGATTTCTGAGGTGCACTGAAGCAGAGAGAAAGCTGGAGCACTCAGGAGGCGGTCACTGAGGACTGGAACTGGTGATTCTTCGGCCTGCAGCTGTGACTCCTCAGACACCAGAAACTTAACCTAGCTCAAGTCAACTCATGGCCTTGCTGATCACACCCTCTTTTTTTTTTTAATGAAATCTTTATTGGCACATTATATATACATAGCATGATTGCACTCCACAATGAGAATTTGAACCAGTATATGACACAACTTAATTTTCATTTTTTCTCGTAGCCCTACCCACCCTACCACCCCCACCCCCACACCCTATATACATAAACTTTGTTTCCTTTCTTTTTTGTTATAATCTCATTATTTTCCCCCTTCACCCTACTTCACTTTGAGTATTTTCATTGCATCTTTTCTCTGATATGAAAAAATAAAGATGTAAATGAGTCCTAGAATTGTATGTTATATATTGTGAAATAGAAAAGACACCCTCTTCTTTTTAATAGGGGTTTACAATAATCTCACTGTGCTGTCCACCAAGCAGACAGCCTGAAGGATCTAGAGCTGTTTCTGTCTTCTCCATTCCTCACCAGCACATTGGCCACCACGTACTACTGATTGTGTTTCCTCACATTCTCTTCTCCACTCACAGTCCCTGCCTTGTTCGGCTCCTGTCTTTCTTATCTAGTCAGCCCACGTGCGATCAGAGCTGGTCACGCGTGGCTTCCACACCGCACAAAACCAATCTCTCTTTCTTTTCAATTATCATTTTTTGAGACAGGGTCTCACTTTGTAGGTCAGACTGGCCCTGAACTTACTATGTAGCCCAGGGTAACCTCAAACTCATAGCAATTCTCCTGCCTCTGCCTCCTGAATGCTGGGATTACAGGCGTGAGCCATCACGCCCGGCACTGTGGTATGTAGTTATAAGGGATTGAACTCGACTTTGCACTTGCCAGGCAGATGCCTGAACCACTGAGTTAAATCCCTGGACCACTCTTTTTATTTTTATTTGTTTTTTCATTACTAGAGATTGAACCCAAGACCTTCCACTGAGCTATATCCTAAATTAATTTATTATTATTATCATTATTTTTTGAATCATGATTTTGTTAAATTGCTAAACTGCCCAGATTGGAATGGAATTTGGGAACCTCCCACTTCAAACACTTGAAGCACTGAGATTACAGGTGTATGCCACTTTAGGAAAAATGTTATAAAGTAAATGGATCCTAAGATAAAAAATAAAACTAATCATTGCTAGTACAAGTCAGAAGAGTCATCTATGTACAAGAAAGTCTTTGCCATTTCTGTTTCTCCCAAGGATTTGTCCAACAATGAACAAGGAAAATGATGGGAGGACTGAGAATAGCAGGAAGGGTGGGCAATCTTATGAGCACTCCATGTACACTAGAATATACAATATGAGAAAGAAAACAACGCCCCTCTGGGTGCCACAATGGTTGGACAATAGAAGTTATCCACAGACACTGTAATATATTTGCATTTTGGATTTTCTCACCATACTTTGTAGAACCTTGGTCTTCCCAAATACTCTTTAATAACACTCCTCCATGATATCCCTCCATACACATTAAACCTTCCTGGATTGGGGCCTTCAGAAAGTTAGGACAAAGTAGCACTGACTCCTCTGGTGGGGACGTGATGCTCAGCTGTATTCTCCATTTGGCTAATGTGAACAACTGTGTAATTTCCCAGTGCTCAAGAAGGAAGAGATATCATCAAACATTCCAGCATCTCCCGATTCTCCTGCCCCAGTCAGTGTTTGTACTGCTGTTTTTATAATCCATTTTTAGCAAAAATGCAACAAACACAACAATAACATCATTTTGCAACTGCACTAAAGTACACTTTAAAGATGCAATTCATTTCAAAGCCACTTTAACTTATGCATTTTGGGATCTTTATTTTCCTCTGTTTCTGAGCAGCACCAGGAGAGCTGAGGCATGTGGATAGCATCTGCCAGGGACAAGATGCTGCCTCCCAAGTCTTTAGTGATTCACAGGTTGTAAATGTATTTGATGGTGCAGATCTGCATGTATACCAGCAATCTGAAAACAGGCATTTCCAACTTTCACATGGTTAGCAGTAAATATCATTCCAATTCTAATGTCGTCACAAATGCCAGCATAACATTTTTGGCTAGATCACTTATGATAGGTACAATTCAGCTGGGTTTTTTTTTTTTTCTTCTAGTGCTTCCTTTCATCTAGAATATAAGAAGTAAATACCATTTTGCTTAATGTTATCTTCCCTAAAATCAATTTTAAGTAAATCCTTCAGTTACAAATAGCTATTTTCAGACTATTTTGAATCACCCTGAAACATTCCTCATCCAGTGGATACATTTACTCTACAGACAATGTGGTTCTATATTGATTTTGTATATGATTTGATCGAGCTGACAGCTACAAGTAAAGCAGTATACAGAGCTGCTGATGGCTCTCCTTTAACCAAATACCTACTACATGGAGCCGAAAGCATCGGGATTATGATATTCTAACTGCTGGTTTCTGTTTTTAAATTTTCTCAGGGCAGAAGAACAGGCTGACCTCATCAGGAGGTCATTTGAATAGATTTTATAGTGCAAGGCACAGCTAATGCCTAGTTGACATTCCAACCCCAAATATTTTTTCATCTGTGATTAATGGACTTGACATCCATTTTCCTGCTGCTTTTGCTAAACATGTAGCTCAGGATTTATTGTTAAGTACCACTGAGATCATAGGAAACTAAATTTGTTTGAGTGAAAATATTGTGCCAGAGGCCAGAGTTTCTCTAAAGAGTTCTGGATCATACTAGGAAGCATAAAATGGTTCAGGGTCTTGATCCACTGCATAGCACAATTTCTCCTGAGTCAGAAATAATTTTTGAATGGAAAAATGGAAAGAGTGAAGGAGTAATCTGATAAACCAATAGTTTGGTGAAAGGGTTTAAAATTAATTTTAAGAGCAGCAGAATGAAATGAAGAGCACAGATCTTTAGTTTCATGAATGTCTGACTTGCTATTTGCTGTGGTCTTCTGCAACATTCCAGTCATCAGAATCTAGAGGAGTATAAGACCTCAAGCACCCCTCTCATTCGCTGACCTAAGTATTCTAGAATTTAGCTAGTATAAATGAAATGGAAATCTTCCAACTTCCTCTGCTACTCCCAGGACATAATATTAGTTCCCTGAGAATTTCCCTACTCCTCTCTAGCCATTACACACATCTTCTGCTCATATCTCTGAAGAGATGAAAATGTAGTCTTCATGGTTAAACCATTTAAGTAAATCTTGTTCTCTATGACCTTGGGCAAGTTATTACACCTAGTCTCAGATCCTTGATGTATAAAACTGTGATAATCATTATACATTTCTCACAGGGCTATTGAAATAGTTAAAAAGACAGACTTCAAAATATCTTAATTCCTAAAAAAAAAAAAAACCTCAATGAATATAACAACCGTATTTACCAGAAACTGACATCATTAATTATTTTTAAAATTGAATAAAAATGTCTTCTTCATGGGCCACATTAGGCCTAACTAATTGAACCAAATCTCTCCCTTAATATAAGAAATAAATACTGGCATGATGAACATATTTTTTAAAATCTCATAGGTTGACAAAAATGCAATCCTCACATCACTGTAAAGAGAAAGTGACTGTTTCAACATTTCTGTTCATTTGCTTGCTTTATAAGCAAACTACATTCCTAGACAATGCTTAAATATTTGATAAAAGAAACTGTAAGGAAGACAATGAACCAATACATGAAGCCAAGTTCAGGTGATTGTTTTATTACAAAAAGAAATCATCTGTTACTAAATTAAATTACCATGTGTGAGTTACAGGTGTCATTGCATGAATGTGTTGGCTGACTGAGTCTTCACCACAAAATGAAACACATGAAATATAAGCACATTTTTGGAACAAAATAGATGTTTTCATTTACTTATGCATTTTAATGCTTCCATGAAAGTGCATCTTACTTGGAGAAGACAAATGATTAGTTTAAAAATTAGATATGTAAGCAAGATGTGAATTCATTAATTGTTCATTACTCCTGCCTGTTGAAAAATGAGCCCTGTGACCAAGCTTTGGCTGCAGTGTATTAGATGCACATTTCCTTAGTCCTTTCTTTTTTGTCTGTCCTGGGTAAGGGAGTCCAGAATGGGCAAAATTAGCAATTCCTAATGGAGGCTTTACTTCCTACTTTGAAGCAAACAGTAAGAAATTAAATCAATTCAATGCAAAAACATACAGTGGCAATGCCATTTCACCAGGGATGCTCTTTAAACAGTTAACTCGTAGTAAACTCGCCCTGTTCTTTGATTGGGAAGCATTTCAGACCTTAATTACTGTGTTTCATGAGTCTGTGACAGATCGTCCCTTTTTTACAGGCTTCTTGCCAGGATAAAGTAGGCTTTTTTCCCCCAAGAAGACTACACTTAATTAGTGCTGGAGTAATTAACTCTTTGTGGATTTGATTTCATTTTGCCATTAAATTTCCATCCTAGCCAGCTCTAACTGTTTCTATTGTTTTGGTACTAATTGTTCAAAAGAGTATGGAGCAAAACATTTACTATCTGTACCAAGGGTGAAAATTTTAAGAATCTTTTAAAATTCAATAAACAACATTGCAAAGTAAAAGGAAAAAAAAAACCCATAGAAACACTTTCTCTGTAAGCAACAGACAGAGAAAAGAGAAAGATTCTAGGAACGTTTCCTTGGCAGCAGTAGAAACAGAGAGAAGGACACAGCAGGGCACAGGTGTCAGGGCCAGAGCACTCCTGGAGGACCACACGGCCACAGCTGATCCACCTAAGCTCTCTGAGTTGGCCTCCTTGGTGAGGGGAGAGCGGTGGTAATACAACGCTCACAGGTCCATGTGATGGTGCCTGGCGTAGATTGAGTGCTCAGTAATTGTGAGCCAGGGTCTCCTGTCCTTCTCACCTTCCCACATAAAATATGAGCCTCTGCATTTTAATTCTGTGGCTCGCTGCTGTAGTACTTGGCAGAGTGGCTGTCAGTCTGACGAGCTTTCAAACCAGCAGCACCTCACCACATCCTGCTCCTCCGAGAGTGTCCTTTCGGTGACACTGTCTGTTTCTAGATCTAAGAGGAAGAGATGACAGACCTGACTTGAAAGGGGAAGCCTGAGATAGGAGAAGTTACACTGAGTGAGAGTGAATGCTCAGAGTTGCACAGAAAAGGAATTCACTCTTAATGAGTGAAAGCCAAATAAAAACTGATCACATTAGGCTCCCCATGACAAAGAATAATTCAATCAGTGGCTTCTTTTAAGATGAAATACAAAGTTTCTCTGTAAAAGTAATTTAGAAAAAGGTGAGAATTATTCCAGCTAAAGATGGTTATATAGCACGCTCTCTCACTCTCTCTCTCTCTCTCTCTCTCTCTGATTTTTTTTTTTTTTTAGAAAATCACCTCAAAGATTTGGTAAGAATGATATCTGCTCATTGTAAGGAAGTAAGTTAAGCAATAAGAAACAACACAATGAAAAAGTTAAAATAATCACTAAAAATTAATCCTTCCCAAATAGCTATGGTTAATAACTAGAAATTACTGTTTGGGGGACTCTTTTTCTTGTTTTTTTTTTTGTTTTTTTTTTTTAGGTTTTTTGAGACAGGGTCTCGCTTTGTAGTTCAGGCTGGCCCTGAGCTCAGCCTCAAACTCATCACAGCAATCCTCCTGCCTCTGCCTCCCGAGTGCTGGGATTACAGGCGTGAGCCACCACGCCCGGCACTGTGGTATGTGGTACTGGTTGCTGCTGGGCGTGAGTCTCCACACCCAGCATAGGTATGTGGTTACCGGGGATCGAACCCGGGTCCCCGCGCTTGCAAGACAGGCGCCGGAACCACTGAGCTAAATCTCCGGCCCGGGGACTCTTTTTCTTAATATGTGTGTATGATTCATATTCTATTTGTATTAACAAAGGAATGAAAATGAAATTGTTCCATTTCAATTTCTTCAGCACAAGCCATGTTACTTTTAAAAATATCTCTTTAAGTTAATTAAAAGCATTATTAAAAAAATGTTTAAGCTAAATGTTTTGGTTTTAGACAGACTCCGTTGATTTTTGCTGTAACCAAGCATGAAATGAGAATAGTCATATATATCTTCTTGCTTCTGTTCAGTCTTTTATTTTGTCTACATAGAGTTAATGTTTATAACATTTATGTTTCATTAGTTGAGACAGATTTAAAATTTTTGTTTCATAGTTAGATGAATGAAATGCTCATCCCTAATATTTTTCTACTTCAATTTATTTTATTTCCACTTATCTGTTAACTTGACAGATTCTATTATTTGACCCTCTTTTCTTTATTTTTTTGTAAGTCCTGTGGTCCTAGTGTTCTTACATATAGACATGTTTGTTATGACTGTGCAAAAATTACTGGAGCCAACCTTCCTCCAGAACACACCAGATACATTTCAAGAAGAAAATTTAGTACCAATCTGATACTTTCCCCATTGCATGTGATTTGACTTTTGCCTTGTTGCTTGTTTATTTATTTTAGGCTTCAAATTCAGTAACTTTATTAGTCATACTGATTACTAACAGGATTTTCCTGGTAAGACCAGGAAATGAGAGCAGTTTCTGTGCAGGATTAAATTGTTTCTAGAAAGAAGTTATACATTTTCTTTCTGTAGAATTATTTCTAAAATCACAAAAAAAAATTAGAATCATTTGAAAAATTAGTAAAATGTCAGATCATAAACACGGGTATCCAATGTACTCTGCAAGTGCCAACCAAACAAGGGGAATATCGCAAAGCTAGCAACAAACAAAGCAAATTTTAAGATAAGAAGCATTATTAAAATATGTACTTAATACTATAATCTCAAAAATCTGAACAAACCTAACAGCATTAAAGAAATTACATAAACTTATGAGTATAATAGATGTTAACACATCATTTTCAACATCTGATTGAACAAGCAGATACTAAAATATTATAGAGACTAAGAAGATTTTAACAATATTTTAAGAAACTAGACCTATTTAACACATATAGAATGCTGCTTACAGTACTTACAGAATGTATATCATTTTAGTGCAACATGAACATTTACCAAAATTGATAACTATGCTTAGCTATAAGGTATCTCAACACATTTCAAAGACTGAAACAAAGAAATAATGTACTCTGTGTGGAATTAGTCTAGAATGAATAAAAAGATAACTAGAATATTTATATCTGGACATTAAAAGACATACTTCTAAATGGTCTCTGGAGAAATGAAATAAATATGGAATTTTTAAAAAGTAACTGAATGAAACAAAAAATTAAAACCCATAATTTGTAGGAAAAATGCTGCTTAACAAATACTGTCAGCTTTAAAAATGTAATATATTAGAGTAGAAAGGCTAAAAAAATAGATTCATTTAAGTTCTTTTTAAAAAACAGCAAGTCAAATGCAAATGGGAAGTGAAAAATACTGTGAAGTCAATAACATAAATTAGTGAAACAAAATCCACATATAATGAAGAAAGTTATCAAAGGCAGTTTATTGTCTAAAAATTTAAAATTTATAAACTAACAAAATTCATTGCTGTAAAAAATAAAAGAAGGTAAATGCTGCCAAATTCAATAATGTAAAAAAAGTCACCACCACAGAGTTCACAAACATTTTTAAAGGAAGATATTATCAACAACTTTGTGAAAATGAATTTGAAAATACAGAAGACATTTTCCTTGAAAAATGCAGCTTACCAAAATTGACATATGAAAAACAGAAAACTAAAATTATCAAAAGGAAAAGTCCAGACTCATAACTTTATTGGTGAATCCATCAAAATTTAAGGTAGGTGGAAGAGTAGTCTTTTTAGTAGTCTAATTATGAGAACATATACCAAAGTGATTTTTAATTTAGCCTACAACACTTCATTGTAAGCTCAACAAGTACATTACAAGGAAGGAAAAGTATGTGACTTTCTCTTAAGAATTGAATGCATGAAAATGCAAAAGTGCTAAGATCAAAGAAACAAAAAAAAGAATAAAGCAAGAGGTAACCTTTTTACTAATTTAAAATTATATTACAAAACTAGAATAATCAAAACAGATTGACACTGTCATTCAAAAAAACTCATAGATCACAATGACACAATTAAGACTTAAGAAATAAACTCATGAACATAAGAACAACTATTTAACAAGACTACAAAATAGAAAAAGGATAGTCTGAAAAATTAGTATGAAGATAACAGAATACGCATATGCAGGAATGAAATCGAACTTCATCTTACAACATGTACAGACATTTACACAAAATGGATTAAGGGCTAAAATATAAGAATTAAAACCATAAAATTCCTAAAAGAAAATATAGGGAAAAAAAACTCCTACACATTGTTTATTGGAAATAAAATTTTATATACCAAAAACCAGGCAGCAAATGCAAAAGAAGACACATGGGACTACATCCAAATAAAAAGCTTCTGCACATCCATGGGAACAATCAAATGGGTGAGGGGAAACCTATCAAATGGAGGAAAATATTTCCAACATTCTACCCAATAAGGGATTAATATTCAGACTCTATCAGGAACCTCATAACTCAAACATAAAAAACAGATCATCCAATTAAAAAGTGTATAAAGCACTGGATAGACATTTCTTCAAAGAAGATATACAGGTAACCAACAGACACATGAAAAGGTGCTTAACATCACTAATCAAGAAAATGCAAATCAAAAGCACAATAAGATATTTTCTCACAATTGTTAGGATGACTGTTTAAAAAAAAAAAAAAGACTAAGACTAGGGATGTAAGCTCAGCAAAAGAGCACTTAACCAGGAGATGTGATGTGTGAGGCCTTGAGTTCAATCTCTGCCAGTGAAAACAAAAACAAAAAAAGGACAAGAGCTGGAAACAAGTGCTAGTAAGGACACAGCAGTTGTGTACTGTTAGTGGGAATACAACTTGTTATAGCCATTACAAAAAAACAGTAGAAAGGTCTATAGAAATTTAAAAACGGAACTGCAATGAAACAAAATCAGTCTCTTGAAAAGGTCTCATCAGTTTCACGTATTTTCCAACACTGTTCACAGGAGCAAAGAGCCTAAGTGTCTATTGATAAATGAATAAGGAAAATGTCAGAGAAGCAGAGAGAAATAGTATTCAAAATAACAAAGAAAAATCCTGTCATTTGCAAAACTATAGATGAAACTTGGAGGAATTTGTGGAATGAAATGAGTCAGACAGAGAAAGATAAATATTCTGTGATCTTTCAAATAGATGTGGAATCTGAAAAAAGTTAAACTTACAGAAGCAGTGGAATGGAGCCTTCCAAGTCTGGGAAGAGAGAAAGGGGTGAGATGTTACAGAGTTTTGGAATTAGATGAATAAGTTCCAGACATCTATCACACAGCATGGTGACTGTAGTTAACATTATTGTATTTTTTTTTTTTTAGGTGTTTTGAGACAGGGTCTCGCTTTGTAGTTCAGGCTGGCCCTGAGCTCAGCCTCAAACTCACACCACAGCAATTCTCCTGCCTCTGCCTCCCGAGTGCTGGGATTACAGGCGTGAATCACCACGCCCAGCACTGTGGTATGTGGTACTGATTGCTGCTGGGGTGAGTTTCTATGGCCAGTATTGTTATGTGGTTACCAGGGGATCGAACCCGGGCCCTTGCGCTTGCAAGACAGGTGCCAGAACCACTGAGCTATGTCCCCAAGCCAACATTACTGTATTATATACCAAAAATTTTCTGAGAGCATATCTCAAATGCCCTCATCACAAATGCACAAAATGGTAATGGAATTTTAACTGGGTCATGGTAATCATTTCACAATCCATAACACACCTACACCTTACATTGTATACTTTAAACATACATAATTTTTGTTAATTATCCCTCAATTAAGCTGGGGCCAAAAAGGAACATGGATGCAAAAATAATTAACAAACCCAAAACAGTCCTCACATCCATACTATATAAAGAAACTGCAAAGCAAAAAGACTAACCTGAGAAAAACACGGCAAACACTTGACATGTTTCATTTTCCTATTGCAAAAACAACCACAACTTGTTGTCTTATGAGTCTGCAGCCTAAAAGTAAGCAGCACTTCACAGCTACCACGGGGTGAGCAGGACTGTGGTCCTTGTGGAGCTCCTGGGTGAGATCCACTCCCTCTATTTTTCCAGCTTTAGAGGGTAGGGTGGTTTCTTCGGCTCAAGGGCCGGTCCTCTATCTTCAACCCAACAACTTTGTGCTGGGCCTTTCTCACAATACCAACACTGGTTTTCTCTTCTGATTTCTTTTCACACTTTGGAACCTCTCTGATTCTTCCAGGCTCACCTAGCTAATACAGGACAATCTATTTTAAGTTCTATTTGTTATGAACCTTAATTTCACATGCAACTGTAATTTGCCTTTGACATATTCACAAGTCGTGGAAATAGGACATAGACATGTTTGGAGGTACACTTCTTAAAGTAGTATGAAATGCATCACAAAAGAAATATAAAAAGCTAGTAAAAATCTAAGAAAGTGTTTGACCTTTTTAGTCATTAGAGAGATATAAATTTAAATGATGATAGCACATCACTATACATCAGAATGGCTAATATCAAAAAAACTCACTGAGGACACAGAACAACAGAAACATTTATATATCATTCATGGTATTTTAAAATTGCACTACTTTGCAAAAGTAACAGTAACTACTAAGGCCTAAAATATTAATGCTTTTATATCTAACAATATCACCTCTTGGTATATACTCGAGAAAGGCAGATATTTCAAGATATTGATAATTTTAATAGCTACAAATTGAAAACAACCCAAATGCCACATAAAATAGATCAAATAAGAAATTGTAGTAAGCGCACTTGTTATGAGGCATTATATAACTATGAGAAAAAAAACAAACTTCTACTACACTCAACAGCATATATGAACTCCATAAACATAATGCTGAATGGATGAAGCCAGACGAAAAAAATTAAAGAATTCTCTTTTCATTCATGAAAAGTCTAAAAGCGGAGACTATAACAGAAATCAGAAAAGCAATTATTCCCGATACAGCATACTTGAAAGAAAGCATGAGTGAAGTGCTTAGGGTGTGATAATGGTGTTTTGTTAAAAGAGACCTACAATTTAAAAAATATTTTGTTATTTTATTTATTCCAAGATGTTCAATAAATCTATTTAAATAGCATGATGTTCTTTGGATCGAAACCGTATCTTTTTTAGCTGTCAGAGATGTAATAAAAACAGATTCCTGATTAAACTGACAATTTCTCTCCTCACAAATCTCAGTGAACAGACACCTCCCGTCAGAAGAGTCAAATACCAAAAGGCAAGAGGTTAAAATGAATTATAATTTAGTTATTCTTGAATCACATGAAAATGTTCCGGACTCCAGGGACTATTCTAATATTTGAACTTTTTTCAGCGACCTAAAGGTAGCCATATGAAATTAGTGAAATAACATTATATTCAACCTTTGAAAATGTAGAGTTTTGCTTTTTTATAAGAAATTGGCATTTGCATCATCGAGAACGCACACAACCTCCTCGACAGTGATTCCACACCAACATCATCTCAGGGTTTTCTTTTGTTATTATTAGTTTGGGGTTTTTTTCTTTCTTTCTTTTTAAATAACGTGCTTATCAACAGCCCAGCCATGATCTCCAAACAGAAAAAGAACAGCGGCCGGATGTGCCCAGAGGGGAAAAAGAGAACGGAAATCTCAAACTGCAAACACAGGAGCCAAAGCATTCTAATGAGAATCCACCCCCCCACCCCCGGCGCCTAAGCAAGCCCCTCCCTGTTTCCTGTTTTGTTTTAGGTTCAGGACTGAGTTTTTTAGTATCACAAATAAGTATGCATAACAGTAATAGTCTCTGGTCTTTAGAACTTCCTATTTATAAGAAAATTGCATAATGACAGGGCAGCTTGGAAGACGGGTCTTCGGACCAGATCCACCCTGGTTCAAATCCCGATCGAGCCTCTTACAAGTCTGCTGACTGAATGTTTACTAGATCATATTTCACTTACTTCGTACATACTGAGAATCAGAATTTCCCAAAACAGGCTTCGAGAGGATTGAGAATACAGTTAAACCTGTGCCAGCTATTCATCCCACATGTGCAGTGGAACTGCTAAGGTAAAGACCAGAGCACACAGTGGGCGCTTGAACAGTCCTAGCACTTGGCATGACCACTTCATGCGGCATGTACTGAGATCTATTAAGGCAGGGACTGTGACTGTTTATGCACCAAACTGTCTCCTCATCATAGGCACTCTGTAAATATTTGTTTAACGATTGAATGGGTTCATAAGTGAATGGATATAAAAGGAAGTAAGGCATGAATCCATTGTCCCAGAAGTAAGAGAAAAGCAAGTCTCCGCTTTATCTAAGGTCCCTCTGCTACTAATTAGAAAAGTTGGTTTGCAAACCCCGTTTCCCTTACTGGAAGCCCAGCACTCCCCCGCGTTTCCAGCAGTGTTCACAACGCGCACTTGCCTCGCTCTGGGTGTTGGCACTTTATCTTCATTTTGTACGTGCAATTTGTTCTGAGTTAGAAAGTGTCTAGAGTCAGCTCAGGAAGAAATTCGGTAAACAAGTTTCATGCTTATGCTGATAGTATGTGATATTTTAAATATTCCTAAACTATGATAAAATATAGGAGCACTGAATTTATATAGTATGTATGTTTAATACAAAATAAAAATATCACCACAGCAAGTATTGAGTAAATAAATCCTCTAACAGTCCTTTCATTTTTTTTTTCTTGAAGCGATAGCCCTAGAAAATTAAACATAGCGAGATAAATGTCTTTCCCAAAGGCATATGGTAATTCTAAAGCAACCTGTTAGGTCATTTAACTAAGGTTTAGAGAATTTCTTCAGCTAGCCAACGTCTGAGGTGCCCACTCACTTTGCCTGTACTGACGGAAATGTGCTCACTGTGTCGGAAACGCTGGCAAACCTATGTGCATGTCCACAGAATCATAAAATTGCATTTCAAAATGTCAGTACTTTACCCGGTACAGTACACGCATAATAGAAATGATTCAGAAGAACTGGAAAGCTAATGGGATATTTCCTTTTCTTTTTCTTTTCTTCTTTTTCTTAGCACTGGGGAGAGAACCCCATTCTCAGCTCTTTCTAGCATTTTCTTTCACGCAGCCTCTTGCCCAGCTCTCCATTGGCTAGGCTCAGCACAAAGTTTTCATGTACCTGCCTCAACCTCTCAGAGTACCCGGATTATAGGTACCTGCCACAACACAAATAAGCTTTTGAATGGGGAGATTGTTAAATAGCAAGAGTATTACAAGTCAAAATAATAATAGCTTGGAAATGAAAGCAACCAGATCAAAGACCAGTGTATCAGAGAAAAGAACCCAGATTCCAGTGGCCACTGCCATCCGCCAGGAGCCGTATGAGAAGCCCTGGTCTAGGGTCCTGGCCAGAGAAGCCTTGCTGTGCTGTACAGCAGCAGTCTACATTCTGGCAGGAGCTAAGCTCCTGCCTGTCTCCCTTTCCTAAGTGGAAAGAAAATGGACCAGGAAGCCCTGAGGGAGAGAAAACGTTTCAATGATTTATAAATTGCACGGTAATTGAAGTTTCTCAAAATAGTGCAGCAAAAAGAACACTGGACTAGGAGACAGGTTCCGCAGAATGACTCAGGTCGGGCTTCGGTGCTCTGCGCAGGTGCTATCGCTCCCATAATTACTGTTAGTGCCTTTTCCTCTATGACGTTTAAACAATCTCCGTTAGTGTGTATATAAGAAATCTATCGATTTCTTCACACTCACATCCAATAATCTACTTTCCACTGCCCTAAGATGTATCTGAAATCCTAAAAAGCTCTTAAACATTTTAATTTTCAATCATAAGGAAATTCCCCCATGTCTCCAGATAAGGAATCTTCTAACTCTGACCCAAGGCACCGCTGCTTCCATCTTCTCTCCCTAACTCTAGATTTTTCTTTAGGTCCTTGCCCGATGCCACTCCTACTGGAATGTCTCTCTCCCTCCCTCCCAGGCCCACTCCCACATCCCCACTGGCCATTCTGGACTGACAGCCATTGGTGCATGTTTGCCTAGTAACCACTTGTTACCATGGCTCTCCTATCATAACTTTGTATGCTTTATTGAAATTGCTTTTTTTTTTTTTTTTTAGCTCCCTGGATAAATAAGGGCATTTTGCAAGGGAAGTTCTGTCTATCTCATTTAACATTGTGCATCAATCTCCTAGCATTAGGTCATATAAAAGTACCTAAAATCTCATTGTTGAACAGACAATGAATGAATGAATGAATGAGTCTGAATTCATAAATAATTTGCTATTTTCTTGCCCAGGATATTCCATCCAATTACCCTTCCTTGAGAAGCATCAATTCATCTCTCCTGGCTCAACCTAATTTTTGTTTTGTTTTGTTTTTTGTTTTTAACTCCTCTCACCCTCCTCTCACCCTTCTTACTTATTCAACCTGCATTAGGTGCTCCTTCAGTATATGCGAACAAGGCCCCCCACATACTTTATGGGTGTGCCTTTTCTACTTTTCTGGAATTCTGGTCAATACTTATCATCTCCCTCTAGATAACAAGTACCCCATAAACCATGCTGATTATATTAGCATTTTTGTCCTGACAGAGTGAACTTCTAAAAAATATTTTCTGAATGTGAATTAATTAAATGGGCAATTATCTTTAAAATCTAAATGACAAAATAAGCAGCGTTGTCTTACTATCTCTGTCCACTAGGGAGTCAATGACTCTTGTGAGAAACTGTCAGCGCTCTGATTCTGTCTGGGTCTTCTTTCTCCCCACCACTTACTAAATCACACACAGATCGTCCTGTGCATTATCAACAATCAATAATTGAACGAGGTGTTTTGTTCCACAAGAGTTTTTATTCTGATTATAGAGTGACTTCCCAGCCTTTCTGTTACGAATTGCTCAAGGTTAGCACGTGAAGTTTCAAGTCTTCAGTGACTATATCTCCAGAGCTCTGACTCAGCCCTTCCTTTAAGCTACTGTAGTGCTATCCACACAAGTGCGGGTACGTGAGTTGTCCTCTCCTTCTGGCTCTCTTCAGAAGGCCTGTTGCTTGTCTGCCTACAGATGGAGTTGATTCATTTTTACCATGTCACCCCTCTCCGATGAATGTACTTGGCTCATACGTTTCAGGAATGAATGCTCTTGCCACTCAGAGGAAACTGCAGGTTCCATATTATGGAGATGAAGAGAACATTACTGAGTTGGAGCACATCACTTGGCATCTCACGCTCTTGAACATCACATCATGGATACTGACACCTGGGCTTAAACTACCTTGTGACTTCATACCCATCATGAATGGTTAAGTGACACCTTTACAAAACAGGGTGAGGAAGCTATAATCGGGCAATCAGCCACCATTCTGGATGTGCTGCTTGAGGTGCACGTGGATAATAGGCCAGCTGCCTGCTCTCTGCTATCGAGAATGCCCCAGAACTCTGCACAAATGTCTGTGCTGACTCGCACTGTCCCAGTCATTTGTCTTTATATTTTTAGGTTAAAGTCATTCATCCTTCGCTCCTCCTCTTCCTAAAATTATACTGAGACACATTTCCTAGCTTCTGTTGTCTCTGTGAGGGGCGAAGCCCTCTCTGTGGATCCAGAAAAGATAGATCCTACTAGATATAGTCTCTCCTCGCCCTGGGCCCATCTCTCATCCAGAAACACTTCTGAATTCTGATAACTTCATGAATGAAGGGGAATGAATGGAAATCCTTAAAATACTCTCCTAATAAAGCAGACCAAAAGCCCCGCTACACACATATGCCTTGAGAGCTATTTTTTATCCATACTCAAGGTTTTTCTTCCTTATTCCTTTTTCCCAGGGTCCTTCCTGGGATGTTAGCTAAACAATCACAGGCTCTGAAGCCTTTTCCTCACCCTCTGAAGAGGGCAGAGATTCTAGGGTGGGACCTAAAGAAGCTGCAGCCATAAAGACAAAGTACTGGAAGATAGTGAGATCCCTTAGTCTTCTGCCCTTCAGTGTCCGCTAGCATAACCTGGAAAGTGGTATTGTATCATCATCAACTGTCTGGTTCCTACCCTCTGAGAACTAGTGCTTCTTTCTCTACTTATCTTCTGAGTGCACCAATTTCATCTGCATCAGAACTACTGGAAAGAATTTCTTTTCACTCCAGTCTTTTTATTAAAAGAAATTTAGATGAGAATTTTCTAACAATTAACATGTGCTATCAAATAATGAGAATCTCTGTAATATATAAACATTCCCTCTGTTGCATCCCAGGCATATCATGACCCAGATTTGTTTTTAGTTCCTCAATGAAGGAAGCCCACAGGCTCCCAAGGCAGCCCATTTTATACCTGGCCAGTGCTATAGTTGAAAGTACATTTATGGGTTGAACTTACTGCTTTTAAAAGCTAATATTTATAGAACCTTCCTGATGTGCTAAAGATTGTCACCTTGTACAATATTTCCAGCCAAATCTCACAAAGACTTGACAAGATAGGCATTATCTTACTTCCTAGATGAGCAAAATAAAGCTCATGAAGCTTAATTTTCTTGGCTGACATCATAGAAGTGCTAACATTTGTGCCAATCTGGCTTTACCTCCTATGCACTATTGCTTATTATATCCTTGAAAATCTATTTACTATTAAATAAAGTGTTGCCTTTAAGGCATCATAACTTCAGGATAGCTACACATGCCTTCTCTTCAAATATCTAGAACAGCTGCTTATAGACAAGAGAACAGTGAATTTTCTTTTAAATCTAGGTGGTTTAGGAGAAATTTACAAGTGTTTGGGTATTAAAATCTACAAGAAAAAAATATACAATCTTGATGGACAACCTAATTGGCTTGAGGAATGCCTAGGGGATTATTAAAGCACACTTTTGATAGTGTTTGGATGGGTCAGGGTGGTGTGACTTTGAGGATTACATCCGATCCCTGGTCCCTTCCTCCCTATCATTCCATTCTCTGCTTGCTGGATGCTTTGAACTGAGCTGTTTCCTTCTATCACACCCTTCCTCCATGATGTTTCTGCCTTGGAGCCAATTGGCTATGACTGAAACCCTAAAAATTATAAACCAAAATAAACTGTTCCTCCTTTAAGGTGTGTGTTCACAGTATTCTCTCCAACAGTGGATATGTGTATGCAGACTAAGGCCACATATAAATGTCAAGAGAATCACTTGTGCCTCTCTTCTCATCTACACACAAACATATATGCACAAGTAAACACCTACACAAGCAAGAATCAGCAAAGCTTGATTTTTGTATGTCCATGTAAATGACGAGGTTTCTTCCACCCACTTTCCATGGGAGGCATCCAGGACAAATCCCAAATGTGGGAGTAAGTAGAAAATGAAAGAGAGTAGTAAAAAGGTAAGAAGGAAAGAGCTACAAATATGAGGCTCTTCTTAGTGGCATCATTGCCACTGGGCTAGGCAGGCCTCCCAAAAGCCAAAAGACCGCCTCACTCCATAAAAACCACAAGATATGAAAGAAAATTCTCAGCTAAACGAGGCCAAATTCTGTCCTCTATGGGAGTCTTCATAACATGCTAAAACTAAGAAGGAAGTCCACTAAAATTTAGTACACTACCATGGATCACTTTCACTGCTGGGAAGCATAGAGTGGTCCTTAGTTGAGTGGTGGAAAGCAAGGAAGGACTTGGATTGAAAGTCCTGCTCTACCACAGAACTGTCTTGTCCTCTCACAAAAGAGAATTACCAACCCCACTCTGCTAGTCAAGCTATAGCTCCTAAATTAGATACCCCTTACAAAATGATTCTAAATGTGGTTTGTGAACATTAATGGCCATTATAGAAATAGCTTGGAAGTTCTTCAAAAAACCATAGGTAGAAATACCATATGATCTATCTGGAACGCTGGTTATATATCCAGAGAAAATGAAGCCAGAATACATGTTTATTGTAGCTCTATCACAGCTGAGATATGGAATCATTTAGGTACTCATTATCACATGAATGGATAAAGCAAATATGGTATATATGTGCAGTGATGTGTGATTCTACCATAAAAGAAAATAAAATGCTATTCTTTGCACCAAAATGGATCTAACTAGAGAATATCATGTTAAGCATATTCAGCTAGACACAGAAAAATAAGTACCATATGCAGAAAATTAAACAAACAAAAAGTCAAGCTCAAGTAGAATAGCGATTACTGGAGACTGAGGAGGATGCTGGGTGGAGGTCAGGGGAGCAGGAATAGGTGAAGAGGAGTTGGATATGGTTAATGCGTGTTATGTGCATGTATAAATTTATATGCCATAAATGTGTAATAAATAAAGAATCAAGTAAGTGATTTCTAAACTATATGACTATTGTTATAAATTATTTGCAAAATTATAAAAGCCACTAATCCTCTTGACTTTTCCAAGTCATATAAATCCTAGAAATTCAGCAAGCACCAGAAACCCAAAACACAAAGGTCAAAAATGTGACATTTCAGGGGACATTGTTGAGATTGTAACAAAAAAGTAAGGAAACAAATTTTATATATATGGGGGGGTGGTAGGGTGGGTGGGGCTATGGGAAAAAATGAGAATTAAGTTGTGTCTTATACTGGTACAAATCCCCATTATGGAGTGCAATCATGATGTGTATATTTAATGTACCAATAAAGATAATAATAAAAAAAAATGTGACATTTCAAGTTTTAAGTGCAAGGTTATCAGCTGTCTCTATTTGCCTCAGAATAGGAGGTTTCTTGGTGCTAAAATCAGGCCAAGCCTGGGGGCAAAACAGGACAGCTGGTCAACCTATCAAAGACTCCTCTTGATTTTCCAGTAGACTGGGGACCCTTTTGTCTACTGATCTTCACTTCCCACTCAATAGTTTATGTAAGAACAAGGAAACCCACTCAGGTACACTCAGAAATAAACCAACTTATCAAATAAGGGGAAATGGAAGAGAGAGTAATACGAGTGCCACGGGACATCTCAGAAGGAACAGTTATTGCCAGAGTGCTCCCACACATGCAGGAGACAGCCTCACCACACTGATTGATGTGGTGACATTCCCTTAGCTTCAATGTCTGCACTAGATTTTTACAAAGCTATAACCTTCTTTACTATAGAAAAACACAATAACAAATTACTGAAAAGTTAGGTATATAACACAGTTTTGAAATATACCTACTTTGTTCTAAGACAGTTTTGAAATACACCTACTTTGTGTCCAGAGAACATGAAAAAGCAAATTAAATGAATGTCAAAAAAGGAATGTGCACATATTCATCCCTTCTGCAAATATTAAAAAATATGTACTGAAGGCTGACTACACACAAAGTTGAATGCCGGGCTCCAGGAGCATTCAGAGATGTGGATTTGGTTCTCATCTGTGAGCGACCTTACTTGAACCCACTACTGTATTCATAATACAGCATTCATAATTCCTACAGCAATACTGTTCTAACCTGTGTAGACTTGTTCCCCTAGGTTTGGGCCACGCACAAAAAAAACTCATAATTCAATCGCCTCATTTAGCATCGCTCCCTTAAGAAGGAACCACAGCCAGCACATTTTTAATGCATCCAGCTCACATTTTCTTCCTTGGGAGGTTATTTCTATCCACCAATATAGCCTATGCATTAGGTAGGACTGATATATTAAAGAAAAGTGAATGCAGAAATCCCAGAAGAAGAAAAATTATTGTCTTAGCCAATACCTAGCACTTCTTATATTGAACCAGTACTGAAATCATTTTTCCCTTGTAATTCATTATCATTGCCTTAGTTCTAAAGAGTAAGCTTTATTCTGCACCCAAGCTAGCATCCCTCCCACCCCAGAAACCAGGTAGAGGACAACATGGGTGGACCCCAGGCCTGATGACCAGGGCAGCGCATGCCTGGCCCTTCTTTTACAAGAGTCTCCTTTCAGCTAAACTCACACACCACTGCATTGTTTTAGCTGATGATGCTTGACAGCGAGATGACTGATTCAAGTGACAGAAGGGGTTTCAATAGAGAGAGAAGCCTGTTTAAACTGAGACCTGTCTGCTCCAGTAAATCTCTGGTTTTATCAGCCAGGTGCAACTGGCTCATTTCGAGGAGATCGGTGGCTGTCCATCTCTTCTGAGCCCTTGTCAGGGAAGCCTCAGGTGCCTCCACACGCCAGGTTTGATATGAGTCAAGCCTGGTGTGAACAGGATTAACCCGTAAGATTGTGTGAGATTCCCTTTAAGTGGATACCGAGCGGAGACAGGAGAAACTATCAACTCGATTAAACAAGGTAGCTCCCCTGTGTTCCTCTGCAACATGCATCTCATTTGCATTCCTTCAGCACTCTGAATAAACATAACCATTGACCCGGTGGCTCCAGCGAGAGAGCCCAGAGCCCGCATGGTGCAAGGAGGAATAATTTCTATGTCATCGTGGCAAAACTGGACAGCCTGTCAGAAACATGAAAACGACTTTTGAAATCTGCATGTCTGTGTGAAGGTATAAAATATTCATAGCACAGATTAAAATATTTTATTGAATTAATATTGATCTACTATTAATTTTTAAATAGATTCATATTTCATGAGGCACTCATGATGAACCCACCAATTGGGCCTCAGCGAGCGAAACCAATTACACAAATCATTAAGGAAGCAACCAAGAAAGCAACTCATAACGCCTGAGGAGAGACCAAAAAGGATGGTGAAAATATGGCTTTGTGTTAAAATAAACAGTGTCTACATAGAGACTTAAAAAACAATCTAGCACTCTGCACACTTCTGTGCAGCTTTCTTCTTTTCAATGCTCACCATGGAGCAACCCTGGGCCATTTTTTTTAAAGAGATCTATGTTTGACACCATATTTGAAAACTTCACTGTAGTGACAATTTTTTTTTTCAAAATTGCAATTAATTCTTTCCTTCCAAGAGGAAAATGTAATAATAACAGCTACTGGAAAGTAAAGCTTCGTTAAGAGATCCTTCCTCCAATACTAGGCAAAGCCTTTCGGAAAGTGCTGATGGCCGAAAACAAAAGACATTGATTGCTGTGCTCAATTAGCGTCTTCAGACACAAAGCCATGGCTAGGAGGACGAGGGTCCCCAATGGTTTTATACTTGTTCTATTTGAGTCTGACTTCAGAAAATGCACTCTTTCCCCTTCTGAATTATTTTCGGGAAAACATCTATTACAAGTTGTGTGGAGTTCCCTTTGAGTGGAGAAATATTTTCTAATTTATACATGGAGTTTTTCAGCTTAGGCAACAGACTCAGTTCAGCCTTGTTCATCTCTTTCTTTTTATATCTCATTCATGCTTTCCTTTTCTTCTTCAGCCATGCTAAATTGGGCCACCCTTGTTCAGTTTGTTTCAGTCAGCTCTTTTCTGCAGCAAACACTGATATGTACAGTTACAGGGCAGCACAGAGATCATTCTTCACTTTTTGATGAAGGGCTTCACTATGAGGAAGAAGATTTTAAAAGGCACAGAAATCTGCAGGAGATGCTGCATGGGTTAGAATAGCCACATGGGGCAAAAATGATGCCCAGGGTCTCCTAATTAGATAAAGTCATTGTTTAGACTCAGACAATACCTGTTTACAGTTCAATAAACAACTTGTCACAGTTGCTTGCTCAAAGCAGACCTAGATGTCAATGCAAACAGTTAGTACAGAGGTAGTGAAATAAATTGGTCTCCTGAGTAAATAAATTGAGCAGCGATGTGAAGCTGCCTCATCAGTACCAGGGAGATAATCATTTATAAAGGTTTAAAATGGTGTTTCATAAGTATTGACATTTACAGAAATGTCTTTCCCCATCTAAATGACTATCTTCCCTTTTCCTATTTTCACCAGCCATAAAAACAAAACAAAACAAAACAAAACTAATAAAAATAGAAAGAGAGACTAAACTATTTCTGGAGTCATCCCATCAAAATTTTGTAATGCTTTGTATATAAAATGTAATAAATATCCAAAAGATGCTTGGTTTCTCATATAAATTATGGATGAGTACAGCACCTGCCTTCATGGATTTTCCATTCCATCACCACAGAATGGAACCAGACAAAAAGATAAGACAAGTGGAAAGGTCACTTGGCCAAATGCCCAGACCCCATGGTGGTTTCTTGTTGATCAGTGATGAAAGGGAACCCCTTGAAGAAAGAGCAGAGCAAACTAACTGTCTGCAGTAAATTCCATTGCTTGGAAACAGTCATCAGGAAGATGAATATGGCAGGAACAAGCAATGGGGTGAAACCATTCGGTGCCTTGCCGTATAAGGTACTGACTGTACAGACACATAGTCCTTTGAAAGAAAGTGTCTGCTCTGGGAGATGTAACACAGGAACAACTGAACACAAAGACTTTCTAACAGTATGTGCCAATAGAGAAATCACAGAGTCCCTGCCAAAAACTGCCAGGCACACAAAAACATTTGCAAGCTACAAGTAGTTCCAGTTGTTGGAGGATGTAAGAGAAGAAGGTTTGGGCATTTATTTCTTGCTAATGTTAAGTCCTAACTGCTGGATAGACTATGCACCAGCATATCCAAGGGACAGGAGGGGATAACGCAAAAGCACTTGCCAGTGGAGTGAGCGCTATCTGGGAGTGGCAATGAGGAACTAAATTGTATATACTTAACAGATATCAGAAGCCTTGTCCTACAACATGCCTTTCTCCTTGCCTGTAATAAATGCCCCACTTTACGCTCCACCCAACAAAGCTTAGGGGAAGATGATATGGTCCCCAAAAGCGGGGGGAGACATATCCATTTAACTCATTTAACCATCACAGTACTTATTTTCAATGAAATCCCTTTACTTGCTTGTTATGAAAAGCTTACCGACTTCTGCCACTATGTATAACATTTATTTTCTTTTAACATGGAATTTTTTCAAACGTGGAATAGTTTACAGCCACTGCAGCCTTTCTGTAAGGCAAGGAAATAAAACAAGAGTGCAGTCAATACTATGGTAAACCCCTATGATCCTTCCTCCAGATGAATATTTAACATCTGCCCTTGTAACTCCAACTCCCTATATCCCTAGCTCTGAAACTACACCTGTGTTTTCAGAGACAGTGCACAAGCAGACTGAGATTTCTTTCACCGGCATTTACGTTGTGGTCACAGGCCTGAGAGCACATAATGCCAGGATTACTGCTGACCTGCCCTCTGTGGAAATCAGAGCTCAGTGGTATCTTTATAAAATGTTAGCTTTCAAGGCTACTCTAGACAAAATTGGCAGTGGATGTAGTTTTTTACCTCTATTCCCAGCTTCCATGTTCAGGGACAAAATCTCATTTACTCCACACCTCTCAGAAGGGCTTGGAGCATTCAGCTTCTTCCCCTTTCAGATTCCTGTCCTGGGAAAGCTCCACAATGCACAGAGAAAAGAGAGGGGATTATCTGAAGAGAGCCGGGTTCTGGGACCACTTCTTCCACCCTGGGTCACCTCACTCTGGCCGTTTGTCCTCTTCAATCCCATTCCTCCTGGGTTCAACAGGGATTATAAAATGAGTTACTTCCTGTCCTAGTTACTCTCTTGTCAATGAGGCATAAGACTTGAGATCCACAAGTCTAAGGAAGGAAAGCATCTTTGGCTCACAGTTTGCAAAAGATCCAGTCTATATTTGGAGCTATAGTTTGGCTCCGATATAGAGCAGCATGGCAGAAATTCAAGATAACGAGCAGAGAAATAGCTCATGAATGGTTGTGAGAAGAAGAGAGAGAGAGAGATCCTTCTAGGCACACCCCAGTGACTCACCTCCTCCAACCAGGCTTCATCTCCACGGAGCACATTCAGTTATAAACTCCTCAGTGAACTAATCATGCCTTTGTGAATCCATCACCTCCCAAAGCCTCACCTATGAATGCATGAAGCTTTGGGAGGAACATCTAGATGTAAAAAATATTTCCCAAGGACAGAGTTACAAAACAAAATGCTTTAAAACTTAAAGGGTCTATCAGATATCAGGTATTTTCTAAGTGATTATTTGTTTACTCAAAAAGTGATTGAAGCTGGGCATGGTGGCTAACACCTGTAATCCCAGCACTCGAGAGGCAGAAAGGAGGATTGCCGTGTATTCGAGGCTGGCTTGGGCCACACAATGAGTTCAGGTCCAGCCTGAACTACAAAGCCAGACCTTGTCTCAAAAAAACTGATTGAACAATGACTATCTTTGATGCTGGTTTCAGTGATAAGTAAGATAAGATCACTGTGCTTAGAGACACAGTCTAATAGAGAATAACATAGAAAGAATATCATTTGCAGGGTTAGATTAGAACCCTAATAGAGGTATTAATCAAGTCTTAAGGAGCCCCAGATGTGGAAGCAACTGATTCTTTCAGAGGTGAGTCATAGAGATTATGTCATTACTGAAATATAAATAGTGGTAAAACAGCAGGCTATACCATTTACTAGTAGGATATAGATTCTTTCTATTTTAGTTAATGTTTCACTGGTACATGTTTCCAGTACATAATATTCACATCCTTTGTGGGGAGTTGGTACGTGTATATAACACATCTTACTTGTGGTCAAAGTCCACACTCAAGGGATAAAGTCCTAACGCTTCAATTTCAAGTTTCAACTGTGCATAGTGGGAAGACTACAGATCATCAGGATCTGAGCAGCTGTTGTTCAGAAACTTCAAATCACATGGACTCAGTTACCTCAGCCAAGACACGCTCTTCTTTCTTCTATGACAACATTGTCTAGTCAGAAGCATCTCAAGTCATTTCATACCATTCATTTTTCTTCAACTCATTTTTTTAATTCCTGATTCAAACATATTAACTGAAAAAAGAAACAATCTCCACTTCAGGTGACAAACCAATTTCCGGTTTGGAGATCAGGAGAGGTATATGAACACATCCTTCCTAAGCCCACCCTGAAAATCCTAGTGATCCCCACATTTCTTTTCACCTACAAACACCTTGAGCCTGTCACTTATATGTGGTTCATGACTTATTCTGCAGGCTGGTAAATGCTGCACACAGATCCCTAAACCCAGAATACACAGCAAGCCCCCAAATCAAGCTCACTTCCAAGACTGCAAATCTATTTTCCCCCTGTGTTTCCTTGTCTCTGAAGAAGCCACACAGCCTGCCCCACTTCTCCAGCCAGAAAGCAAAAGGCCTTCTTTCTTTCCTTCTCCCTTCATCTTGCCTCCCTCTGTCTCCCAGAACCAGTAACTAATCCTCATCGACTCCACATCCTCGCCCCCCTCTCACACTTACTCTCTTCCCTCCTTTCTCCTTTGATTGCTGGAGTTCAGCCTGCATCACCTTTTATCTAAACTTGGAAGTAGCCACCTAACCCTCTCATGCTCTAATCTCACTTCTTCTAATTCATTCTCCAAGTGCCACCAAAGTGACAGTGATCTTTAAAAGTCGAGAAAGATCGTATAACTCTCCTTCTTAAAATCCTTCAAAGGCTTTCTACATCTTACAGAAAAAAAGAGCAAATTTCTTCAAGTCACATAGAAGACTCTAAATTATCTGGCTTAGCAGTTGCCCTGACCTTAAAATTCTTACAAATCTCTGATTCTTTCTTGTGGTTTCATAACTCTCTGCCTTTGCTGTTCCAGGGTTCCTTGGTCTCTTGTCCTCAACCTCCTATCCTAACAAATACCTGTGTATTTGCCAGAACTCATTCCACATACCCCATGTGGTCGAGACTCTACCCTACCACATTCCTGAAATGGGACTGACCATGATTCCTTTGTTTCTTTCTTCTGAATTCTTTCCACATACATAAGGCAAATTTTCCTCTTCTTGGAAAGAAAGGGTTCCCAATCCCCAGGGCTGTAAAGAGTTTATTACATGTAAACAGAAGTGAGTATACAATCCACCACACACCAGCACTAAGTACATGTTAGGTGATTGAATTACTGAGTTATACAACTCACTCCAGGAAAAGGAGGTTTATATATTACAAATGCTTATTATGGTATCTGGCATATGGTAAGTATTCAATAGATATTTGCTGAATAACTGACTCTGCTTATTCTTTGCAGGGAACTGAATATCTGGTCACTCTTTTGTGATTTCCTTCTTCCTGTATTTTTCTTTTGATATAATAATGCCCACAGCAGGCTAAGGCCATATGTATTATACTACAATCATTGCTGATACAACACAAGACAGCCTTGCTGGCTAATTGTCTTGCTACTGAAAGCTCTTTAGGGGGTTTCCTTTCTCAGTGTCAACCTTTTAAAATACACTCTTAAGGGCTCAAAATGAAAAACTGCTTTAGTTTTCCTTTCAAATGGTGAATAGCACATAAACCAAATCAGAAAAAATATCCCACAAACCCAGGGAGAAAATACTATGTAAAATCTATTCCCAGTATGTTTAGATCTGACATTTGCATGAAATTCAGAGTTAAACCTATCAAAGTACCAAAATAGATATACTTTCTAAAGGTAAGATGTTCCATCAAATATTTCCTACTACTGGGCCCACTTAAATGCTGAGATTATTATTAGAAAATCACATCCTTTGTCCTCTTGATCTTTAAAAGAATTTTTTTGGAATGCAAATCCTCTTAGATAGAGGCAGAGCTGGTGTCTGGCCTACATACGTGATTACCAAGGCCAAGCTAGTTATTTATGGTTGGCACCAGTTTTGATTATTCAGAGCTAGTTTACTGCCAAGGGTTGACACATACATAGTCTATGACCACTGTTCAGAGGTAGACCCACCTTGAGTCTTATCTTTACAGATTTAGAACAGAAAAGGAGTCACATAGCCATCATCTAATCCAACCCCTACATGACAGGTAAGAGACTTATTTTTGTGCAAATGTATATATTCATTCATTCAACCAATATCTATAAAAGATTCCTGTATACAAAACATCCCTCTCAGAACTTGAGACACAGAAACTAAACAGATAGACACTCAAGTCCTCCTACAGCTTATGTGGTATAAAAGAGAGACAGACAAGCATCAATAAGTTAAGAAAAAAATGTACTTTTTCTGGCTGTTTAGGAGTGTCAAATGATGAGTAGTACTTTGACTAGAAATATAATAGCGAAGATCAATAAAACATGAAGAAGTTGAAGTGGTAGTTTTAAAGTCAGTGGTCAGAACATACTCATTGAGAAGGTGACACTTGAAAGAAGATTTAAAAGAAGCATGCCACAGAGGCTGTGGATTTAGCTCAGTGGTTGTGGTGCCTGCTGCATAAGTAGAAGGCCCTGAGATTGATCCCTGGTACCACAAAAAAATAAATAAGTTTTAAAAAAAGAAGTATACCTCAAATGTCTTAACAAAAGGGATATGCTAGGTAGAAAAAAATAAGTAAGCACAATGATTAAACATTTGTCTAACTTCTTTATAAAACGTTAATGAGAACACTGTGTTTAGTGCACTGAGCAAAAGGAAGAAAAGTAAAAGATAAAGGTCAGAGAACTCTTGAGGGAGGGGTCCACGCAGGCCTTGGTATTTATGGAGACAGGAGAAGGGAAGCAACGGTTTTGAGCAGAAGACATGTGCTACTACATCCATAGATGATCCCTCCAGTGCTATGCTGGGAATAAATTGAACAGGAGAGAAAAAGTAGCAGATACAAGAAGCTAGGAAAACTGGACCTACTGGCACATTTGTACAATTCCTGGACCCAAGAGTTTTACACAAAGTGATCATGAGGTTAAGGCCAGCCTGACCTATGTAGAGAAATTATCTTTAAAAAACATTTGAAAAAAGGCAGGGAGAGCTTACTGTATTAATCAAGGTAAGTAAGAGACGATAGTGATATGGACAAGGGTGGCCATGGTGAGAGCTGGTGCCACGCGGCCAGATTCTGGCAACATTTAAGTGGCAGAACCAACAGAATTTGCTAACACATGAATTATGGAGAATAAGATTTTTCGAAGGAGAAGAATAATTTGGAAGATTCCTGGCTTTAGAAGCCAGAAGGGCCATGTTTTCATCAACTGACATGGGAAGACTGAGGAAACAGCAAGACTGGGGACTGGTGGAGACCAGGAGCTTGATCTGAGGCACTGTAAGTGTGATGTGCTTCTCCAAAGGAGGGGTTTGCTGGTGAATGATGAGGGGAAAAGCCCCCAAAATTTGCATATTTATTTATTTAGATTAATGAATAACAACTGTGTCCCTCAGGACAGGACATGAAATAACAGCAGAGAGGAAAGAAAGAAGTCCCTTAAAAGTAAGACAAAGGCAAAAGCATATTCTTTCTTCCGCATAATTTGGTCAGGAAACTGAAAAACAGAAGTAACAAAGTTCATAAGTCAGAAGAGAAATTGTAAAATGCTACTCAAATGTTAGTTTATAATACTGATTTTTCTATTATGTTCTTGATCGTGCTTGCTAAATTTATTTTAGCATTAAACATTATTAAAAAGATGTGCAGTGAGAATGTGAAGAGAGTAAATGAACCCAGGCATTATGGCACATGCCTGTGACCCCTGGACTCTGAGAGGCTGAGGCAGGAGGATCCCCAAGCAACTGAGTGAATTTGTGAGACTGTCTCAAAATAAATTAAAAAATGAACAGGACCTGAGGCTGCAAAGTTCCTGAGTTCAATTCCCAGTGCTGAAAGACAGAAAGACAGCCAGCCAAAGCAAATATGGCAAGACTCTATTAGAGCTCTTCTACCCATGTGAACCATAGGCACCCATAATAACAAAATTCAGAGTGCATTTGAGTAGCTGCAGGCAACTCTAAAAGTTTACCCTGGGAACAAAATCTGTCCAAGATATATGCAAAGCAGTTAGGATCAAGGGTATTTTTGGAGGTGGAGGGAATAATTTGCCATTCGGAGCTCTTTGCTCAATAGCTATCTGGAAGAGGATTAGATGCTGAAATGCACATGTGATGATATCTTCTGTACCACTCTAAAGGTGCCCAGTTCACAGCCTTCTCCAAAGCTACAGACCTTCAGGAAGTTCACTTGATCCAGTTCTGTCCTGGAGCAAGCCTCATGGAACAGCTATAAGCTAGTAAATTTTCCTAAACAGTGAAGAGGTGCAAGAGTAAACTATCATCAGTGACCTGATGCAGGCATCTGGGTACCCACCCTCCCTACATCCTCTTTCCCCACATAGCCCATTGGCCATGGAAGGTAAGAAATATGTGACGATCCCCACTGAATCCAGTCATTTAAATTTTCATCCCATGAAAATCTTTCTATTATAAATATGCATTAAAAATATTATAGAGCCTATACCAAGTATCAGTCCCCTCTGGGTAAGTAGATCAGGTAAAATGTTCTTTGTTGTCCAATACAAAGAAGTTAAAAAAAAAAGTGACTTAAAATGAGATATCTGTAAGAAAAACAAAATCAAACCAAGTCATTCCAGCTGATTGCCAACTGTCTCAGAACCAAGTCCTCCTGCACAGGACATTTTCAATATTCCCTTGCCAAATAGATTTAATTTCTGCCTGAAATTGGAGGAGGGAAGAATGGACTCTTTATTTACAGTTTCTGTAAATTTCCCTCTGCCAGCAGAACACAGGGACAGTACCACAGCATGCTGTGCTTCTCAGAGGAGCCAACACCAGCTGGCTGCGCTCCTTGAGCTAGAGTAGGAGCCCTTTCCATGACCTCCCCCTCTCTCTCTTAACACCTACATGACATCACTACTCCAAAAGACAAAACACTGTCCACAGTATTTTGAGCTCCTCAGTATAACACACCCCACTTATTCCCTCAGCTCCAATTGTCACTGCTTTCTACAGGGACTGATAGTGCATTTATCTTCCATCTTAGTCACTTTCTCATCACTGAGACAAATTATCTGATATCAACAACTCAGGAGTTTATTTGGTTCACTTTTTCAGTCCATGGCTGGCTGGATCCAAGGCAGAAGTGACCTGGTGTGAGAGCTGGGGCACAGGAAATTTGTCCACACTATGACAGTTAGAAAGCAGAAAAGGGAGTCTTTAAAGAAAGAGACGTGCCTTCCCGGGTCATAGCCCTAGTGACCCACCTCCTTCAACCGATACCATATGCTTCCAGCACATTGATCTCTGAACGCATCTGTGATTAATCCACAGATGGGTACAGCACCCCTGTGATCCAGTTACCTTCCAGAAACCCCACCTCTCAATGGCATCTTTAGGGGACATTCTAGATCTAAACCATGGTACCATGACATTTCCTTTTTGCTCTTTGAGCCTTCCAGTACTACTGCGTCATGACTCTAAGGTACAGCACAAAGTTTTCAATGAAATTCTCCAGAAAAGGCAGACTCCAGTTCATCTCTGAGTGTCAGTAAGACTTAGAAACTTGATGCTGATGAGTGGAGTATGATGGGAAGACATGATGGTATATTGCTGGTTCATAAAAGGCACCACACCTTCCTCCTGCTCACTCTCCTAAGGAGAAGCTTTGGCGAAGCCAACTGCTATGGACTGAGGACACTCGAAGAACTCTGTGGAAAGCTGTATCCAGCAAGGAACTGAGGTTACTTGCAAAATGCTGACTAGAACCGAGGCCTTCGGCCAATACCTGTGTGACTGGGTGAGCAGATCCTCCATCTCTAGAAAAACTTTCAGAAGATTCCAACCCCACTCAAAACCTTGATTGTGAGCTGAAGAAAAATATGAAGATATTTCTGCATTTATAAAACCTCAGAAGGGGCCAGGGACTTAGCTCAGTGGTTCTGGCACCTGCATGGAAAGCACAAGGGCCAGGGTTCAATCCCTGGTAACCACATACAATAATGCTGGGCATGGAGACTCATACCCACCAGCAAAGAGTACCACACACCACAGTGCCCGGCGTGGTAGTTCATGCCTATAATCCCAGCACTCGGGAGGCAGAAGCAGAAGGATTGCCATGACTTCAAGCTGAGCTCAGGGCCATCCTGAACTCCAAAGTGAGACCCTGCCTCAAAAAAAAAAAAAAAAAATCCCTCAGAAATTGTGAGATAGATAATGCATGTCTGTTGTTTCAAGCCACTGCACTTCGAGGCATACCACAACAGATAATAATACCCAAAGTAACTGATTTCTGTAGTTAATGACCCTCCTTAAAATATCCCTCATGGTTTTTCATTGGACCTGGCTTTATGGAGCATTTGGTGATATAAAT
>PVIR01015980.1:0-37174 GCA_004026965.1 Petromus typicus
TACTCCTGAATTTCCCAGCCTTGAGTATGTATTTTTTATATCTGAGTGTGAATCTATAATTGCAAACTCTAAGATGCAAATACATGAGAAGCTAACTAACAATTCCAGGAAACCAATAGAGCCATGAAGTAGCATTGATATTCTAAATATTTCTTTAGAACAAACAATACATATAGTTTACACCCAGCTTCTGACCTCAGAAATAACAAACCTTTAACAGACCATTTGAGAGGAAAAGGTCATTTCTGTGAAGATGGTTAGAAAAGGCTTCTGCAGGGGAGGTAGGATTTGAAACATGTTCTGTAGGGTGGATTGGATAGGATAGAAGCTTCCATGACTATTTTCTGTCTGGAAAGATGGTTCTCAGGTGTGGAGTGAGAACTCATCACTAAGAATCTAAGCTTCTTTGCATAGAGAGAGGACAACTATGCCTGTCCTCTGTCATGTCCTCCTGCACCGCCTGCTGTACAGCACAGAGTAACGTCACAGGGCCCTTCGGCCCTTTGTTTGAAGACTCTGGAAATGGCTGGGATTTGTCAGCCTGTGGGACTAACACCCTATTCTGCTTAACTCAGGTCCCTGAAGAGTCTATAGGGATTCTGACACTTCTTAGGTGTAGGGAGGGTTATCTGCTCAAGGCTGATTCCCCCACCCCATACCCTCTCTGTAGTCACAGAGTGCCTTTAGCCTTTTTGCTGTTAGTCATTGGAATTCACATAAATCTTATTGAAGAAATCTATCTATTTTTGATAACATGCTCTGATCCATAATTTTGGCCATAAAGATGTTTCACATTAAATATAATAAAACTTCTGAAGTCCCATGTGTTTTCTTTTTAAAATTGATTTTATTGGTACATTTTATATACATATTAAGATTACAGTCAACATTGAAAATTTGTACCCCCGTGTTTTCTTAAAACCCTTGTCCTTTTGTAAGGATACCCAGTTTTGAATTATTTTTCAAAATTATTATGAATGTATAACTGTCACTTCATATAGGTGGTATCATGTAAATTTCTGTGTTACATTCATTATATGTATTCTAACTTCATAAACTATTACTTATATCCTTTCTCATTTTTTTTCTGCTGATTAATCCCTTTTTAAGGTAGAGATTTCTAATACAAAAGTTTTTAAAACACTTAAGATATCCCCACGCTCTAAAACATAGCCAAATAACTCATTTATGTGCCTCTGATGTGGCAAAAACAAGTCTTCATAAACACACATGCTATTCTTATTGTTTACATCTCAGACTGCCTTATTAAAGAGCCAAGAACAGACTAGCAGAGCTTCTAGAATAACAGCGTCCAATTGTAGGGTAGGAGAGTCCTGGGAAGTTTGGTCTGTGGCAGTTTACAAGAAACAGTTCAAAGTTTGACCTTCGCCTGTGGAATGAGTCTACTGAATAGTTTCTCAGTCACCGTAACATCTTACTTGATTTTTGATGGGTGTATGTTAGGCCCAAAATTGGCACACTTCACCATCTAACAGTTTTTCTTTTCATCGTTTAACCAAAGTTTACCATGCTGTAGTGTGATAAGTCTTTGGTAGCAGCACTTACAGCTATTGAAAACAATGAAGTGTCAATCCATTCGGAAGTTCTTGGGACCCAGTGAGTTTGTAGGACTTTCCTATCCTATTATTCAATTTAGTCATTGCTTGTTTAAACATCATTTGTTCCTTTTGTGTGTACTTTCTTATCCCCCTCCTTTCTTCTTCCTAATATCTCCCTCAAATCATCTCCTCCCAAGTATAGTACTGTACAGTAGTTAATTAAAAAGCAGAAACACTACTTCAGGTGGTTTTGAGTTCCTTGTCAGGCCACAACACTCAGGCTTTTGTCTTAGCTTCACAAAAATATGTTCCTGAGGCTGTTTTCCAGAGGGTGTTTAGGTTTTTGGAAAATTGAATTTTGTGAAATTTGGAAAATTTTTGAATTTTGAAAAATTGATTTTTAGCAAAATTGGCCTGAGGTCAGATATGGCCAATTCCACCAATTTGTGAACTCTTTCTATGGTTATGTCAATTGTTAGGATTAAAGTGATTTGATGTAATGATTATATCCAGTTATAAGGTTACAATCTTAATCAGAAAACCCAAATATATTTACACAGTTGATGGCCTTATGCATAACTCATAGGAAACTTAGCTTCTGTTATTGCTATGAAAGTTCTTTTTTTTAACTTCAGAATTTTATTATGACAGTTCTTCTTTGGTGTGTGATGTGAATCATTTGACAAAGCACAACAAAACAGAACTCCTCAAAAATGGCCAGAAAGAAAACAATGTGAAATTGGAGTCCCAGCTAAGACTTAGTTAAAAAAAAAAATTTAGAAAAAGGCTTGATTTAGGAAAAGTAGGCCTTCCAAAATAGATCCAAGCGGGAAGCGGGCCTGTGTTAGTCCTCCTCTTAATTTAAGACTTCAGTGGTATTGCTTCCATATAGTGTAGTAGGAAATAGCACATTTGGAAACCATCTGTTCCCATGAAGCAATTAAAGAATAAAGTGAGATTGTTTACACGAGCAGAGCATTGACGAGCTGTGAGAGTTTGGCTCCTTGTGCTTACTCCAGCAAGACCAGAGGAGGAAAGCGCCTTCTTAGTCAGACTTATGCATATGTTCGGATTTTTTCCCAACTGCATCCTTCTTTGCTGGCCTTAGAGGAGGACATATTTGGGGGAAGATAAACAAATAAAAGAGTAATAGTATGTTTGATTTCTATCACCTACATTTTTTTTGAAAAAAGAAATTATTGCTTCTGTGTTAAGATGATTTTGATGCTAAAGCAGCTCAGCTTGTCCTACCTGAAATTGTTTCAGAGCATTTTAAAGCCCCCAGGGTCTTGTCTGATGTTTGTTTCTCTCCCTTCAGCAGTCTCCCTGAGTCCCTTTCCTGCAGGGGTCCAAAACAGACAGGCCAGGAACCCTCCAGCCCGGTGGATCTTGGAGTTCTCTGCTCTCGCCAAGTGCGCAGGAAGACGCTCAGGTCTCAGTTTTTCTAGTCGTCTGGCTTCTCAGGAGGCCTGGCTTTTGACTGGCCCCCAGAGTGCGGTGCGCTCTTCCAGTGCTCTTCCTGATTTCGATGTTCATGCGGCACAGTGTGAGGTGTATCTCCAGTGTGAGTGACCAGTCCAGGTAGCTTTGCTCTGATTTAACTCCTTCATCCCTGTAGGCAGCAGTGATAATTCCAAGGGCACCATCCACAGATTCCCGTTTGCCCTCCAGATTGCCTTCATTTTGCTTTGCCAGGCCGTTTGCCCAGTGAGTGAGTGTCCCTTCCTCGCTGCCCTGTGAGCTTCTGTTTACTCCACCTCTGCTCAAGGCCAACAGCTTCTCTGCTGGCCTCTCCTTGTGTTTAATCATCCATAGCCTGAAGGCATCTTCCTATTATTTCCTTGTGCATTTTTAATTTTGGTATCTTCTTGGAGTAATCTTCCCTTACCAGTGCTCTTGCCTCCTGCGGTTTTACTTACCCAGAGTTTCAGTTACCTGTAGTCAGCCAGCAGTCCAGAAGCATTCAACAAAAGATCACAGAAATAAGCAGTTCATAAATTTGACATTCTGAGTGGTACGGTGTGAGGTAGCACCATCCCACTTGGGACACGGAGCATCCTTTTGTCCACAGGGTCCATGCTGTGTTGCTGTCTACCCCCCAGTCCCTTAGGAGCCCTTTGGTCGTTAGGTCGGCTGACACAGTAAGGCAGGGCTACAGCAGCGTTGTAGTGCCTGGGTCCTACCCTCACTTCACCACCACATCATCCCATGAAGGGTGAGCAGGGCCCAGGGAACCAATTTGAGACTGAGGCAGAAACACCACATTATATTACTTTCATTACCATATGTTGTTACAGTTGATCTGTTATCATCATTATTGTTCATTTCTTACTGTGCCTAATTTATGCATCAAACTTTATCACACTTATCTCTTGATAAGAGTTTGGGACCATCAAGACTTTTCAAGTATCCACCAGGATCTTAGAACAAACTTCCCTCACAAAAGAGGGAACGAATATACCTTCCCTAGGTGGCAGCTTTCTCCTCTTTCCATGGCTAATGAGATTTGACTGGCCTGGGTCTTCTCCTGACTTAGATGAGCCTTCTGTGTCTAGCACAGAAAGTGCCCGGTGAGGATCCGTGTTTATCTTTCTCCTCCTTTCTTAGTCTCTGCATATGCGTCTGTTAACTGGGCTCTGTCATCAGGGAGCCCAAACTGTGCACGTGTAGTTGGTCTGCTGTCATTTCCTAGTGCTGGCCTTACTTTTCTCACCAGTGTCAGTTTTTTTTTGTGGCAGCATCCGCTGTGTTAGGTTGCTAGGGCCACCATAGCGAAGTGCCCGGCTGGGTAACTTAACAACAGGAATTTATTTGTCTCCAATTCTAGAGACTTAAGTTGAAGGTGTTGGCAGGTCTGACTGCTCTCCTTGGCTTGAGCCTCTATGTTTCTGTGTGACCTCTTTTTGTACATACATCCACGCTGTCTCTTTGTGACAGTCCAGATTCCCTACTTGTAAGGACACAGATTGGATTGGAGTTTTGCCCATACGATCCAGTGTAAGCTCCTTTAAGGGTCCTGCCTCAGGATTCAGTCACGTTCTGAGGTCCTGGGGGTAGGGGATTTGGTGTGAATATTGGGGACACAGTCCAGCCCATAATACCGACGATACTCATAGCTCATGCCCTTTCCCTGCCTCAGTAAGCTTACCTTCGACTTGTTTGTTGCTGACCGTAGCGCTGCCCTTCCAGGGAAGATGAAGCCTGTGTTGTTGGCTGTCGGCTGTGGTTTGGCTATTTGGAGCGTGTCTTAGGTTTGTGTGCCGGAAGCGTTGACTCCAGGGTGGTGATATTGAGAGACGGTGGAGCCTTCCACAAGTTTAGACCCTCACTGTGGATGCTACCTGCAGAAGGGATTAATGCAGTTCTTTTGGGGTCCAAGTTAGTTCTTGGGAGATTAGCTTGTTGGAAAGTGAGGCCACCCTGCACGCGTGTGTGTTGTCTAGCATGCAGTCCTTTCCCCTCTTGCCTTTGGCCATGTTTGCCATAGCCAGGGGGCTCTGAGCAGAAGCTGAAACAGTGGAGCTGCCTGATCTTGGATGTTTAGGCTTCAAAACTGTGACCTAAAAAACCTCCTTTCTTCATAAAATACTCAGGTATTTTTCTACAGCAACAAAGTACAACTAATACATTGTCACTTCTTAGGATCTAGCACACAGTATTGTCGTTAGCTTTCATTTGGCCTGTGATGAGAGTCTCAGCAAAGGCCACTGAGCACTTGAAGTGCAGTAAGAGGGAGAGGAAGCCACATTTAGACTTCAGAGTGGGGGAACTCTAGCTTGCCGTCGCCCCTCCCCCATGTGCTTAGATTTAGTGTTTTCTTTATCTTCTCTTTAATAGCTGCTGGGTCTCCCCCCTTCCCCCCCAGTGATGGTAGTCATCAATATCTATACGGAGGATCTCATCCAGAATCCAAATGAATTGTGGGTGATTCCAAACAAGATGGGCAGGGATTTTATTATATCAAATAGCAAATAAATGAGCAAATGTAGAAAAACTGATCAACATTTTTCAGCTTCTATTATATATAAGGAGGTATGGATGTTTAATAATAGAGATTTGCAGAGTCAGATGAGGTTTAGAGAAATAGTATACTTGAAAGTACTTTACATATTAAGTATTTCCATTAATATGCATTATTTTTTTGTGCATCTTTTCAGCTGTGCAAAGGACTTTCTCTTTGTCCACCAATTTAGCTTCATGTTTAAAAATTAGATCTCTTGAGTCTTAAAGACCTTGGTGCAGATCGAGCCTTTGACACTTGCAAACTTGTCACTTTGGACAGATGAACCCTAAGCATCAGTTCTGACCTGTGAAATGCAGACAGTAATAGTAGACAGCAACAGATGACATTATCAGGTGTGTTTTTGGTACCAAGTGTTAACTTCAAGTGTTGTAGCTGTACCCGCGTGTACTAAATACATGCAGCACGTACTAAATACATTGCATCATGCAATGCTTGCTAAATATCCTGTAGTAGAGGCTTCATAACTCTGCTGCGCTTTTCTTTTGGGGTCTGAAGAAGGAGTTTAGCAACCTACAAACTGTCCATTTAGATTTCTTCCCCATTAAACTTCTGGGGACGAGAGCTCATTCATTTGCCCAGGGACACAGGTGCTAGAGCCAACACTGACTCTCGTGGCATGGCATTGAAGGGCGGTTTCTGTGGAGTCAGAAGGTTACACTGGGACAGGGAAGACCTCCCTCCTATAGAGTTCCTAGCTTAGCACCACCCAGACCAGCCATGTGGCCAGCCCACAAATGTACAACAAATGCCGTGAAGCCTTCAGCAACATCTGGTCCAAAGCTGGGGAGAATACGATGTGAGACTAACAGTAGTTCCAGATTAAACATGTTAGTCCAGGATTTTACTGCCTGTGGTTTGGGGGACACACATGGGCCCCTTGTAAATTGGATTCCAAGCACTAAACAGTTATGCCGGGCAGCTCCTAACTCCCTAGCTGAAGGCCCCCAGAGGATTTAACAGTGACCTTGGTGTTTGAGAATTTGAAAGATATTTTCCTGTGGAAACAGTGTAATGACCAGGGATCTGGCTCTCCCTGCAATGCAGGAGGCCTTTTGAACCTTAACAGACTCGGGCTGTTGTGTTTATGATGCTCGGGAAACCCAGCCTCAGTTCTCACGTGATAGCCTGAATGTGGAGAAGTGGGCATCAGGCTGCGAGCGAAGCTCCTGCCCCGGAAGGTCATCCTTCCTTCCCTGGCATCCCTGTCACTGACTCAAGCCCCTAATCAGCAGTCCCAGCAGCCCCTGTGTTGCATCCTGCAGAAATGAGGGGCCAGGCTTGGCAGGAGTCAGGTCTACGGGGGTTGGCTGTGAAACACTAGTCGTGCCCACAACCTGAAGGAGATGGCTGGGATTTAGACACTTCTCTATAGAATATTTGATTTCTTATAAATTATCTTCTAATTTATTAAATTGGAGACAAGCTATTGAATCCCTCTGAAGCTCAGATTTGTAATTATTAAGAGCCCAAGTGCTCATTTCTCCTGGGACGCTTCTGCTGATTCATGGAGCGGTACGCAGTACTCATGGCAGGTGTGGCCACGGTGAATGACACATAGAGGCTCAGGCTGCCCTTATTCCCATGGGGGCTGCACAGCAGTCACATCAGAAATTGGAAATTGCCAGTGTGTCATCAGCACAGCAGTGAAGAGCATGGACTGTGGGCAGGGCTGCGTCTTGGCTCCACCCTGGCGTGTGTGTCACTTCTCCCTGCCTCAGTTTCCTCATCTTAGCATGGGGCTAGTAGTCCTAGTAGTGTGAGACATGAATGAATGAACACAAATGTCAAGTGCTGAGATCACTGCCTGGCACTGATCTTTCCATGAGACTTTGTATTTTTAGAAAAGATATTCAGTCTTACAAGGCATGGAAAGATTATCTTTCTAGAATATTGTGATATTAATAACACTATCTCAGTATCCAAAAAGCGTGGGCAAACAAGCTTCCAGTGCACAAGGTGTTACTTCTGTTCCTTTGACCATCTTGGGAACGTGGTAGAGTAGGCAGTATTGATAATTCCACATGACAGAGGAGGCTGCATGTTGAAATTATTTCTTTGGGACATGCTGCTGGTCTGGTTGAGTCAGGTCCACATTGTCCAAGCTTTCACCATTTTCCATTTATTCTTCAGTTTAAGTGTTCTTAGCTCTGATCTGATTTTTACCAGGACATGGGAATTCTAATGGGTAGAAATCTGAGCTGGAGGACCAAATTCCTGTTATATTAATGTGGAGGGTCCTGGACCAGCTCCTGCTCTGTCCTCAGGATTAGCGGAGTGTGAGAGGGAGATAGGTAAGGTTTCAGAGGAGCTCTGGAGTATGTCTTTTCACCCTCTGGAACAGCCCTGCCATTGATTCTAAAGCTATTCCAGATTGAAAGAAATCAACTGTGTTTTTTTATGCTCTTGGCAAAAAACTACCTTGTGAATTGTTTTATGTTCTTGGCAACTGCCCTGAGGATCAAATGCATCTATAAAAAGTAAGAATGTTTTGAAGAGGTGGAGATTTAGGCTTTAACATAAAGATTCAAATTTCCCACTTCATTTTGTGTTTTACTGGTATGTAGCTTTTATTTTGAATTTTAATCAGAAGATACGTCTTTAAAAACCCTATGACAACTCTTTTCAGCCCAAAGATGCTCTGTGGGATCCTGTTTGTCAAGCAGGATCATGTCTGGGTCCAGGGTTCCTGCACCCCAGGGACTGTAATCAGAGCTCCCTGGTCCCCAGACGCTCTTAGGAGCGGACAGTGTCCCTGTTACTGAGTAGGGAGGCTGTCAGTGAGCAATCTGACTGCATTCACACGCCAGCAGAGCTGGACCCTGCAGTGGAACCTGAGTTCTCTTAGAAGAGCCACAGCCTCTTCTGGTTTAGACCCGCTGAGTGGCAGAGATGGAGGAGTGGGCCAGAGAAAGACATTTTTGCAGATGAGAATTGTGTCCAGAAAATTTCTGAAAGGTAATCCTTGGGTGGCTCAGGCTTTGGAGTCCATCATGAGTAGGACCAGGCTCCTGATGGTGTGCGCCAGCCTGTGTGCTCACCTGAAGGCAAGCAGAGGACTCTGGTGTGTGGAGATTCTAGCCCAAAGCCTCACCTGTGTGTAGTGGCCAGCTAGTGGCTCCCTGTATAAAAATGGTTTTTTAAAGCAAGTCACCATTATTGTTTTTACGATTTCTTTAAGATGTGTATTAAAATTGTAGATAAGCAACTTGAATTTTTAGCTTATGTATTATTTCCATATTAGCCTTTACATAGACTAATTAAACATTCCACTAATATTTTAGTAGATTTTAGTCTCTTCAGTGAGGAAATGAACAGATGCCCAACAAGTTTACTTTTAAGAATATTCTCTTTGTGATACAAATGTTTACTTTTGAAAGGTGTGTGGTATATTTTCCCTGTGATTAAGAGAATGATTGATTTGAGTTTTTAAAACATGTTTGCTGTCCATAGTGATGATACAGAATTCCTTGTGGGGGTTCGTCCATGTACTAACTAACATACCTCAGCTCTTTCATCTCTCTTTCTTCCCTCTGTCTCCCCTCCTGCCATCTCCTGATCCCCTTTGCATTTGAAGAAGATTCATCTCCCTTATTTTTTATTTTGCTCTTATGTTTGGTTCTCTCATGTGACAGAAATGATGTGATATTTAAGCTTTGTGCTTAATTTGTTTCTCTTAACATTATGGTCTCATTTTCTACAAATGACCCAAATTTATTCTTTTTTCTCCATTGTGTGAAGGTAGCACATTTTTTTCAATCTGTTCATCTGGTAGTGTGCTAATAAAAAATAAAAGCTAAAAAAAGTTTCATTCAGTACACTGATTACTTAAGAAATATTGTACACGACGGGGCCAGGGATGTAGCTCAGTGGTTCCAGCGCCTGTCTTGCAAGCGCAAGGGCCTGGGTTCGATCCCTGGTAACCACATACCATACTGGGCATGGAGACTCACACCCAGCAGCAACCAGTACAACACACCACAGTGCCGGGCGTGGTGGCTCACACCTGTAATCCCAGCACTTGGGAGGCAGAGGCAGAAGGATTGCTGTGATGTGAGTTTGAGGCTAAGTACAGGGCCAGCCTGAACTACAAAGTGAAACCCTGTCTCAAAAAAACAAAAAGCAAAACAAAAACAAGAAATATTGTACACGATGTAAAAGGCAGGACAAGGTTATGGATAAACATTAATTATTTTTGCCACTCTGCAATTGGAATCTAATTTAAAGGAATCTGATTGTTCAGTTGAAGGCAAATAGATCTTTTGGCAATGCCCTTAGGGGTGTGCATGATAATCACCGCACGCAATTTACAGCAGTTATATATTTGAGTTGTTGTTTTATTTTGTTTTTAGAAAACATGGACAAATCCAAATTAATTTTAGTTGTTGTCAGTCATTCTAGGCTTATAATAACATATTGCAATTAATACTTTCTTGTACCTGCGAAATGTTTTAAAAGGTTCTGTCCTAAGGAGTACATGAAGTATGAATCCAGTCTGTTTTATAAAGCTCAGCCCTGGAGACTTGCTGTGGCACATCTGCTTCCCCTGCCCCCCCCCCCCCAGGCAGGGAGACAGTATGCTAATGAGGACTCAGTATCTTACTGTGCACAGGGTGAGCTTTGTGATACTGTGACCAAAGAGCCCTCTTCACTTCTGCCTCTGAGGAAGATGATATGGACAGACAGTGGAGCCCTGAGAAGGGTTGTCATCACCAGGCAGCAGTGACATCACCTGCAGTGTTTCCTGGTCTGTGTGTGTGTGGTGCGGTGTTTCTGTGTCTCAGACCCCTTCTCCGCTTGGGCAGCTTGTGTTCGATCTCCTAACAGGGTGGGTTGGATTGGATGAACTTTGATACCTTTGGATGAAAGATTTCAGCTTTGACTGTATCGCTTTGAGCAAGTCTGCATAGTGGTCTTTCACTTTCTGAGAAACATGTAATCATTGTGGCCATCAGCAGAGGTGATCCTAAGTGTTGACCCTACATCCAGGTGGGACCTGGTCTGTCTGTGTTTGTACCTCTGGACTTGACCTAGGTAATATTTTCAACCTCTTTTAACATACCCGATTTGGATAAGTTATAAGGTGTTTGGTATTGGTCGTTAATTTTAACTAGTAAAGCATTGCATTAGTTTTTAATTTCAAAATCTAGAATACACAGAGAGGTGTCTATATGCAACGTAAGCCTGATTCAAATGATAAGAATAAAACAGATGTAATGACAGAAGACAAAGTGGAACTAGAGGTGGAGGAAGGGCACAGGTTGATGGAGTCTTTGTGTTTGGATTGTGGTGATAGTGTAGTTATTCACATTTGTCGGAATAGCACACTTAAGGTGGATACATTTTATTGTGTGTATATCCTACCTTTATAAAGCACACCAAGAATGGCCCTGTGTACCCACTCTGCAGCTTAACTAGCAGTACACGTCTCCTTTCCTCTTGGCTCTCTGTCTGCAGCCCATTCCCAGCTGACAAGCTGTTTTAAAACACCGAGTAACACTTACAGTGGAACTGGATGCCTACTTTTAGAAGACTGATATTTTCTCTTCATTGGATAGGTTCTCTTCATTGGATAGGTTTCTTTGTTTTGAAATAGCTTATTGACTGTTTTTATATAGTCTGACTCATAAGATACTCTAATTCTCTTGAATATGAATGGCATTTTATTTTACCAACAGAAAACAATCGATGTTGAGCCATATTTCCTAAGACCACTAGGTTGACCTTACCTAAGAGTTGAGCCTAGAGAGTGTTTTTCATGCACCTGCAGAATGCTGGATGCTGCAGACAGGATCTCATTCCTCTCCTCAGCCTGTAAGGCAGGAGACATTTACCTGAAACTTTCCTACTTATAAAACTGATTCCAAAAGGTGCCGAGCAGCTTACTTAGGCTTCCCACACCAAAGTGGGGGAGTTAACCAGGGCGTAAACCCCAGTTGTCTGACTCTGCAGCATGAACCTTTTCCACCAAGCACACTATGACTGCAAACTGCTTTTGTTGGGGAAAGTGGCACACGTTGGTGGCTTCCCTGGCTGGCTTCCTTGGCTGTGTCCTGGAGTCCTGGGACTGAGTGGCCTATTACTTGGCAAATGTCCTCTCTCACAACTGTGATCTTGCATGTTCTCTGCTTACACCCCTTGCTGTGGCTGCTCCTGGCCACCCTCCCAGGCTCACCTGCCTGACAGCAGATCTTCAGGCCTCTAGACTTTGACACCATCTTGCTTTTCCTCCTGGGGCTTCTTCTCACCTTCCTGTAAGGCCTTCATACCTGCAGCTGCCTTTCTCTTTAAGGCCTCCAGATGTTGCAGGTTAAGTGCCTCCGCTTTCCTTTGATCATATCTTTTCTTCTATACTTGCCAAATAAAATAGAGCAGAAAATAAAACAATAACAGAATGCGCCAACTTCTCCAGCTCCTGACAGTGAGCTCAAAGTCTCAGTTCCTGATTCTCTGTGATTCCCCTGAACTCCAGCCTCCCCTCGCCCCACTTACCTCCGGCTGTGGGCAGTTTACAGGGATTGAATTAATCTTTACTGATGCCTTAATTTCCTGTGCTTCCCCTGTAATTAGTAATAATAATAATAATAATAATAATAATAATAATAACAGCTCTCTTCATTAAGCCAGATTTTACTCTCTACTTTATGTGGTTTCTCTTGTTTAATCCCCAAAACAATCTTAGGAGGCAAATACACATTTTCTCCTCATTTTCAAGATTGGAAAATTGAAGCTAAGAGTGGAATGCCCAAGGTCTCTAGCTGCTAAAGGAAAGAATAATTCTCATCCTGTTAGAAGACTCTTTGCTGGAGAGAAAGGAGACTGACCTTTGCATCTTTCCTGCCCATGTGGGGCAGGTGGCTCTGTCTCCCAGGATCCTTACTCATCGGCTTATAGGCTGAGAGCTGGGACCTACGATCTCCACAACTGCAGCTGTTTAAATTAACTTGAGGTCACAGAACGGATAGTGGAGAGATCCAGATTAAACCCAGGCTGCTGCTCCATGGGATGCCTCATGGGTGCGGGAGAAACTCCTTCCTTTCTCCAGCCTCCACAGGGCCCAGCATAGGGCTGGATACCAGGGAAACTTTCTAATTAGTTATAGCTTGGTTAAAAAAACAAAAAGGAAAGAAGCACAAAGCTTCCTTTTATTCTGTCAGAGGCATGAGTCTAGAAGGTGTATTCCCCAAGGAGGAGCGCAGCCTATAAAGAGTGTTGGGTTTTCAGAAGAACTAGTGAACACAAAGACAAGGGGTGACATGCAACGTACGTGGAAGCAACACAGCTTCTTGTTTACCTTTGGAGAAGTTTACTCTGCAGTACTTTCACTGTAGTGGAGTAGCTGGGATGAAAAGGAGAGCGAGGGGGACTGGATCCCCATTCCGATTTTTGCTGGCAGCACTGTTAGCCTTGTGCAGTGGGTCCGCTGCTCTGCTCCTCTGCCCTCCTTGGGCAGAGATCCAAAGGCTGATGATGGTGGGTTGCCCAGGGCTTTTCCATTGGTGGGTTGATGGCCACTGCATTTTGCCACAGAGCCAGTCTTTGGAGTAATTCATTGCAACCTGTACTTACAAAGAGGAACTCCTTTATGTTCTAAGATTATATTAGAATTAGGTTAGAATTTCACTGACTGAAACACGCAGACTCTGGTGATCCCTGCATTTTGTTAGTGATGCTGCTCAGCTGTTCACACAGATAACTGAGCACAACGGTTCCTGGCTCCTAGGCTTGGGATATTTCCTCCTTTTTCATTTTCAATGGGTGAGTATTTCTATTGAGGTTGCGGTGTGCCAAGTGCACAGTTGTTGGTGGTGCTTGCAGCAGTGCCCGCTAGTACAAGTGCCAAAGAGATTCAGACAACGACCATGACGACGGGCACTAGCTCTGTCTTTCTCACACTGCCTTTTGTGTGCTGAGTAACTGGAGAAGAGCTCGCCTTGTCCGGTTGGCTTTCTCTACATGGGCCAGGCTTGTCTTTTCCACCATCTGTGGAGTTTTCTAGAACGATGTGTGATGTGGAAGCTCCGCCAGGATGATGAAGGGCCAGAAGGCTCAAGTTGCTCTGTCTTTCTTTGGTGTCTCCTTTGCTATTCTTGCTGTGATTGTGAGGTTTAAAACCATGGTAGTGTTTAGGCAATAGGCTTGAAGTCAAGCAGGTTAAGGTCAAATTCTAGCTCTGTTGTAACCTGGGACATTCACGTACCTCTTCTTGAGCCTCTGATTTCTCATCTGTAAAGTAAAAGTAATAAAATATTTTATGGGGTTGCTTTGACAATGAAAGTAGCAAATTCTAAGTAGATGGCCCTGGTGTGTGTGTCAGTGACCTTGCTAGTAGCTGTACACTGTTATGCCCATGCAGGGGGAACTATTTTTGGAAGGAGGGGTCTTCTTACTGTTCCCAACCCTATTCCTACTGGGGACTTGCATCTGTCTCTGTCACTACTTTGGGAGCAGATCTCTTGGCTTACACAGTTGTCTGCTGTTCCCTGGGTCTGCCTGTGCAGGGTGTGGCCACTCCCTGTACTCCGACAATCCTGGGGACTCTCCTTCCTGGCCATCCACCAGCCTGGAGCTCACTGCTTATTGAAGGCAGGACTTCGGCTGTGTGTCTTAGGCTGCCTGAGAGGCAGGTACAAGGCCTTGGAAGCTGCACTCCTCTGACCAGACAAATGTGCGTGTCTTGGACTAACTGTGACATTTCTCTTAAAGTCCTGTGGATTTAATTTGGACCACAGAGGGTATAATGTCTTGGCTTTTGGTGAAAGATGAAATCAGTAAAGGAGAGGGTGGGGGGAAGAGGGAGAGAAACAAACAGACAAGAGACAGAGAAGTGCTGATTAGAGAGCAGGATAATTCAAAACCAAATTCTCTGTGTGCCATTTGAACACCTCCATGTGGTTATTCTTAAAGGACAGGGCTGCAGTTTCAGAAAGTGTTAGCAAGCATTATTTTCACTATATAGACTAAGGAAAAGAGCTCAGTAATGGTTTTCTAGCTTGTGGGGTTGTGCAGAAGATAGAGTGACAAGGGTGTGAGATTCATAACCTGTATTTCCTAAATTAAGAAATGCTGTGGTATTGTATTCATTTATTGAACAAATTCCGTTTATGGGAACACCTTGCCAGTTTGTTTCTTTCTGCTGTCTGTCATTGGCTGTGATAAGGATAAATGGGGTTCAGTGGCTCAGAACCACGTTGCCTGGCTTAGTGTCCCTGTTCCTCCCACTCCTGACCTTGAACGAGTCACATAACCTTTCTGTGCTCTAGTTTCCTCTTTTGTAAAATAGAAATGGCAGTAGTACCACCCTCAGAGGGCTTTGGGATATGAACATACAAGGATCAGTATACGCTTGGCATATAGGAATCCATAATGTTGGTTACTGTTATTTGCGTCTGGTTTATTTGCTTCTTCATTGTTATTCTCCTCTGCCATTATATACTATATCTACTGCAGTTACTGTGTAACTATTTCTCAGGGCAGTGTCTGGCCCACGGTAGGAGCTTTAGTTAATATTTGAGCTCAGTAAATGCATAAACCAGTGGATGAATGAAGGAAGTGAAGGAGTGCAAGGCTGTCTGTTGGACACTTCGCAGATGGTGGAGGACACGAAGTGGTGTCTGCCCGAGGAAGCAGCCACCTAGTCACAGGGAGGTGAAGTCTGGCAGAATGAAACAGCAGAAGGCGGTAAGCTGTGTGCAAGGAAAGACCAGAGGCCCCATCCTGGAGTGCGGATCAGAGAAGGAGCAGCGATTCAGACTAGTGTGGGTGGCGGACTAATCAAAATACACAGGGCAGCTTTAACCTTTCATCCAGTTGAAGACTTAATATAATTGTTGGTGCGTCCCTCTTCCGACTTTTGAAAACATTTCTCTCCATTGTTCATATAAACTACTCTGATGTTCTAAGGCTTCGAAGAGGACAATAAAGGAACCATATAAGGCTTTAAAAAGTCTCCTCATATAACTTAGAAGCTGATTATGAAATGATCAGTTGTTTACTTTTGATTGCCTGGTATTGATTTGTATTTTTGTACTTGTTTTCTGTTCTGTTTTGATGTATGGGAAATTTATTGTTTTTTTTCTGAATCTTTTCCTTATCTGTTTAGGTAAATTCAATTAGCAGAATTCTTTTTGGTAACAGTCATAATAAAGATTCTGACTCATCTTCATCTATAGATTAAGTTTACATGAGCTGTTTACCACCATATTGTTGAAGATTAGAATAGCAGTTTCTTTTGTCAGTGAATAGTGAAAAAATGAAAAAAAAAAAAAAAAAAGCAGACCTGACATAGAAGAAACACACTCTTCAGTAGGCAGGAATACTTTTTAGGGACCGTCTTCTTTCTGCCTCTTCCTTGCCTGGTTTTCTTCCATCTGATAATTACTGTGAGGATGTGGTGCTGCAGGTCCACTCTGCTGTCCCTTCCACAGAGAGTCAGGTGAGGTACAGGTGAGTGTTTCTCCAAAATGTGCCTTTCAAGCTTATTGTGCACCCATACACTGGTGAAGAAGATAGCGGGTGTATGGCTGATAGTCACAGAATCACATGGTAGGTGTGTTTACATGAAGACTTCCTGTTGTGGCCCTTTAGGCTCTGCCCATAGAACTGGGCTTGGGAGGGGTTTCCTTTTTATATGTTACGTGCATAAATGATTTTCTGTCCAAGCTGAAGGATATACTCAACTACAAAGTAGTTCTGCAGAAAAGCTGCGCATGAGTGAGTAAATGTGTCTGTGTGGGTGGATGGTACCAGTCCTCTCTATTTTGACTGGTAGAAGTTCTCTGATCTGGGTTTTCAGTGCCTGGCCTAGGGCAATATTTTGGAGCTTCCTGTTTTGACTAGGTGTTATTAAAGCTTCAACCCTCAGAAGTGCTTTGAAAATAGTTGGAGATCAATATGTGATCATGGGATGGATTTAAGGGGAAATGAACGATACCAAAATGGTTGTCCAATTTATACTTCGGTATATCATCTTTCTGTGTTTAGTTTCTCTTTCTTTTCCTTCTTTCTTCCCTCCTCTCTCTTCTCTTCCCCTTGTCTTCTCCTTCCCTCCCTTCCTTTTCTTTTTTTCCCTGTCTTTCTTAGTTTTTCCTGAAATGCTTGGAAAAAATCCTTTTCAGTGAAATAAGAGTGACACAGGCTCCAGAGCTCCTGGGCTCATGTTTCTTGTGAAAAAGTGGATGAGCTCTATCGGGACCTGAGGGAGAGGGAATAAACACGCTTCCAGTTAAACAGAAAAGCCTGGCAGTGATGATGCAAAATAGTGTATCATCGGAAAGTAACTGTTTGACTTTGGAATCCATTTTTATTTTTGGCAGTGCATTTACATCCCCGTATCCTGCCTGGATAGACGTTGGAATTAGTCAGCATTCCTTCAGCACATGCTGTTGTGGCCAAAGAAGTGGCAGCCCGAGGCATGCTGGCGACCACGGCAAAGCCGGCTGGATTAGACATTTGCCATGGACAGACCTTGTGTTCATGTAATTTAAAATGGCCACTCCAAGCTGGAGAAGCAGGAACCTGGAAGGCGTGTTAGCAAGCTTCTCATGCTTGCAGCTTATTTTTTTAATACTAGTATTCGCTTTAGATGTTCCCTGCAAAAGAGTGGCTTTTTCTAATTTTTTTTTTGGTATAGAATTCAGGTTCTTAGTTTAAAAATACTGGAATTCTCAGTGAAACAATTTAAACGCATTTCCTGAAGATAACTGGGAGTCAGCTCCCAGTGTCTGTTATGGTCGAACGCAGTAGAAATAATGGCATTCTTCCTGCTGATCTACTATATTTTGAGACTTTTGGGTTGTCACAAACAAGGTCCCCATGCTTCTACTGATCAGAACTCTTGAGTGTTGAATGATGTCAGCTTTGATGTCCTTCAAAAAGTTGAGAAATCTTACTTCTTTCTAGACCTTTTCAGCTTTACTCAGACAGAATTAAGCACTCCCATCTGCAGTCCCCCAGAGCCTGGTATTTGCTCTTTATCATATTCACCCTATTGCATGGCCCTTCTCTGTTTGTCCCTGGCACCCTGTGCAGTGCTAGTTCCTCAGTGACCTCTGTAGTAGTTTTCATTATTTCTTAAGGAATATGCCACAGACTTAGTGGCTTAAGACAAAACATATTTATTATCTCATAGTTTCTGTGGGTTGGGACTCTGGACGCAGCTTTGCTGGGTGCTCTGCTCATGGTATCAAAATTCAGGTGCTCTGGAGGGCGCCTTCATATGGGGCCTGCATCCCTCTCCAGGGGCCACTGCCCACCTCAGGCTGATTGACTGCCTGTGGTTAGAGAACTCACCCAGGCTTTCTCCTCTCAGGACAGCAGGAGATCTCTGACGTCAGGGTGGATCCCGGGCATCATCTGATTAGGGAGAGCCTATTCGGGATCACTCTGAGTCAACTTAATGACATTTGCAAAACCCCCTTGCCATGTAAAATGACAGCCTTCATTCACACAAGTTCCACCCACACTTGTGGGGAAGGGATCATACAAGATGTCCCCACCAGGTTGTGGATAAGGGGCTGAATGACCGACCGAGTGAAAGGAGGGCATTCTGGTAGGTAGCATGACCACAGCCATCGTTTTTGTAAAAGCCTGAAAGGAGGCACTGCTCGCTTATAGCACTTGCAGGCAGTTTATCATGAGTGAACTGCTTTTTGGTAACCTTAAGGTGTAAGCATAAAAGGAAAAGGAGCAAGAGAGAAAGGATGGGAAGGAAAGAGAAGGAAACTGGCAGTGTTGGGCTGATTTCAGGGTGTGTGGTTGCACCCAGGCCCTGACTGCTGTCATGCACAGCTTCCCATAGACAGGAGCCGTGAGCCGTGAGCTGGCCCTGTTCTTCGAGGGGGCCACCGCCACTTGGACACAGAAGGGCAGGGCCTTGCCCAGGAAAGGGGATCCCCCCTGTAGTGCTTCAGTTTCCAGAGCCAGTGTCTGCCTTCGGCTGAGGGAGAGACCAAGGTGGAGTCTGTCTTAATTCTTGATAACCACACACACGTGTGGCAGCTCCTTTGCCTCCAGCGACAGTGAGACATGTTAGGTTCGGAAAGGAAGCCTTTGTTTGAAACGTCTGGCTGTGGTGCACTCAGATCATCCTGAACTGTAGCGTCCATATTGAGTTTGAAAGAACAGAAAGGAAGTGTGCACTGTGGATCTCACGTGGTGAAAGTCTCCATAGCTCAATACTGCTAGGCCCGAGCTGAGGACCTTCCTCTGCAGACAACGGCCTGTGTTCCTGATGGGCCCCGGCCTCAGTGCCACCTTGTGTAAACATTGCTGCTTTTAGTCCTTTGCAGAGGCAGAAGATGACACATTCGTAGCAGCTGGAGGATCTCATTAAAATTTGGAAGAAACTATGAAGCCTGGAGTCTGGTAATTCACCAACAGTAGGAGGGTTTGTCTACTCTGATTAACCAGCAAATCCATTCCGAGTGCCTTTTTGGACAGGGAGAACCACCATTTGGGCAGGAAGTACCCTAGGATGTGTCCTCCCCTCTAGTATTTAAAAGAACCTGTGCTTGTTTTTTTTTTTTTTTTTTTTTTTTTCCCTTATTCTCTAATGTGCTGGCCCTTGGGAGTCCCCTGGGAGCTGAAGCAGCTTGGTGGCCATGGAGGTGACCTGCAAGCTGGTGCAGAAGTGGTAGTTGCTGGCTTCAGGTTGGAGGCATCTGAATTGCACTGTCAGATGTCAACCTCTCTGGGGTTGAATATCCAGGGTGTGACCCTCGTATGCAGAAAGGACAGCGAAGCACCCTGGGCGAGCTCGCTGGGGGACGGAGAGGCATTCTCTTATTTTACTGATGTTTTTTCACCAGGACAGCCAGACTGCAGCCTCCTAGTTCTGGAAATAGAAAACCTAAGCCCGACAAAATGCTCAGAAAGAGCTCCAGGATAGTTCCCTCTGGGGTGCAGATGACGAGAGGAGAGCTCCCTGTGTGCTGAAGGAGGAGGGCTGCATTTTCAGAAATCTGTATGTGTTCATTGTAATAAAAATCTGTACCGAAGAGCTGCTGCTTCTGGAAGCCTGGTCCCTGTGACTGAGCAGAGCAGGGATGATCCATAATGTCCTCAATCAACCACAGCAGTGGTGGGTGATGAGTAGGAGGCTGCCGACCAGGTTGCCACCTAATGGAGACCCGAAAACACAACTGACTCCAGCTCCCTCTTCCAGCGATCATTTGTGTTTAATTTCTAACTCATCAGAGAAATACTGAACACTATGAAAAGTAGGCCAGCTTAAAAAGCCAGGTAACAAGATGTCAGTTAATATTTAGATGGGCCAGCACATTGTGTCTTTTGCCTGTGGAACTTGTTTCTATAGTCCATTTAATAGCTAGTGGAGGAAAAAGGTTGTTCTCCCCCTACGTGACTCTTTTCTGTGACTGTGTTGAATATGTAGCCCGGTTACCACTGCCTTTGCTAGGCCTTGCTGTGGATAAGGAAAGGATGGCAATTATCAAACAACCACCGGTTTCTCTCCTGAATTACCTTTTTGCTAGTTTCTACCTTGTTCCTGCATTTCAGAGACTGTCCTTCTGTGAACTCCTAGAAAGAATGTGGGGGACCTTGTCCCTAGCGCTTCTGTGTAGCATGCATGTCCCAGTAACTGTCACTTACAATATTTCATTTCAGAGATACCTGTCAAATTGCTCATCATCTGGCAGCTGAATGTGTCACACAGCCTGGGGTCTCTGGGGTTGAGCCTTGGTCTTGTAAAGTTAGCTTTGTGGAGCGTCAGTGAAATTCAAGGTTTGCTTTGTTTCTGTCTGTGGAAATGATAGGTTCAGAAAATGATTTGTGAAGAAGTGGAGCTGCTTGACTGTTTTTTGTTTCTTTGTTTTGAGGTACTGGGGTTTGAACTTAGGCCCTGTGCATACAAGTTAGGCACAGTACCACTTGAGCTAAATCCCCAGCCCTGTAGTGGAGTTTCTTAAATAGGGTGTTCATGGAAACTTGGGGCATTGATTTTGAATTTTCAGCTCAGGGGCTCTATATATAGAATTATTCTTCCCTCAAACCCCCTTCCTACTGCTTCTAATTTTGAAAAAGCATTAAGTTCCATACAAATTATTCGTATTTCATAATGAGATAGCTCTGGAAAAGCTTTGAATTACCATTTTCAGTGGAAGAATTCTAAAACTAACCGAAATATTTGTAATCAAATTACAAACTGACAATGGCCTCTATCCAAAGTTCTAAAATAGTAAAAAGAGCTTTTTCTATTGTTTGGTTATATAGAATCCTTCACTTACTGTGTTCATATGACAGTCTTGAGTTGTTGTATTGAGCATGTTAAATCATTCTCAGGGGTAATTTGCTATCAGTGTTTCTTACTGAGAACAACAGCAAAAAATGAAGGAGCATTCTTGTGAGGTCAGCATCTAGGACACTGCATACTGCTTTCAGCTCCAGTGCATTAATAGTGGTGATGGAGGTGTTCAGTTTTTGACCGGGTACAAATCAATAAGATAAACAAGGCAACTGTTCATTGATATTTTTCAGCAGGTGTTGTGTGATGAACTCAAAAGTGAGACTAAAACTCCTTTTTGTCTCTTCCTGTTTGCATTCTTAGTCAGGTCACATGTGGGCTATTTAGCATGGACATAGAGGAGGTATCGACCATCACCTCATTCTTAACTAAAGTGGAGATAGTTAAATGCAGTGCACTGGTACAAAGGGACAAAGCTTTTGGGACAAAGAGGAGAAGCGTACAAAGGAGAAATGGGGACAATGTGGAGATTTCCAGTGCTGGTGTAGTTCTAATAAAACCCTGTGAAGGGAAGTTGGTGTACCAGAGTTAACTCTAGAACCCTGCTGTTAGTCTTATTGGTAGCAGCGATAGGTGTATTTGAATGAGATTTTGGATATTGAAGTGTGGATCTGGAACGCATCCTTTTTTAAATGACAGAACCACTGAGTGAGCCTCTACATGGCTTCAGGAATAGATCCAGCATTTCCCTGAAATTAAAAAAAACACCTAGTCCCTCTGTCCCTGTTGTACTGGAAAGTAGGTTTGTGGGCCTTTGCCATTGTGATATTGGATCCTTGCAGGTGTGGCTATGTTGGCTCTGTCAGTCTCTTGCTTCTGTCATTGCCTGGCCGAGCTCACAGCAGTAGGCTGGCTTTTGTCTCCCACTCCTCATTCCAGCCCCCAGCTGTGTGTGCAGATGGACCATGGGGTTGGCTTTGACCAGTAAAGAGAGGCCAAGTGGGAAGGTCAGACAGAAACAAAACAACAACACCACAAAGAAGAACTGAGAGTTGAAATAAATGTGCCACAGAAAATTTGGATTTGGGAGCTGAGGGGGAGAGAGAGAAAGGGAGAGAGCGAGAGGGAGGGAGGGAGGGAGGGAGAGAGGTACAGTCAGAATAACACTGTCTTATTCATTTTCCCCTTATTGCTGAGACAAAGTAGTTGACACTCAAAATTAAAGGAGGAAAGCTTTATTTAGTTCGCAGTCTGTAGAGGTTTCAGTCTGTAACGGGCTGGTTCCAAGGAGGGTGGCCCACAGAGGGGCATTGCAGAGGAGACACTTCATGGCAGGCAAATGTAACAAAACAAGTAAGGGACCTTATTAGTGTCTTTCTGCCCTTTTTACCCAGGTACTTAAAGTAGGTAACAGTCACACCTCTGATCCTAGTGCCCTTGAACTTAGCATTGCACCATGAAGCAACCACAGTCTAGATCCAACCACCTCTGAAAAGCCCCCCTGTGACTGCATGAGGCTTTGGGGGGACATCCAGACACAAGCTGTCACAAACCCTCCACTGACCTGCACCATGTAGTAGGCCTGATATGTGTAGGATTGATTGTTTCTGAATCTCACAAGGACTCTGAGGTGAGGTGCCAGCGTGTCATGCCCATTGCTATACAAAATTTGAAACTCGAGGGTGAAGTGTGTTTTCTTTGGAGAAGTGGTCTTTCCAGGGATTGAACCCAATTGGATTCACTCCCTGAATGACCTTCACCATTAACCCATGTGGAGAAAAGACATGGCGAAAATCACAGCAAAGGTAGATTGGGCCTTCAGTTTAGGCTCCCTATGTGCCTTGATTTCCACCTTAGCCAGTCATGTACTCTTGTTTTATTTTTCCCTCTCTATTCCTTGATTGATTGCCTTCTCTTTGTATAATACAAAATAATTTTTAAATCATTAGTTAAGGAAAACATAGGGCTTAGCTAAAAGCTGCTGTCTCTCCCTCTCTCTCCCACAGATATATGTTGATTCTGTCTTTTCAGTAGCTGTGCTTTTGAGACCCTTTTGTTGTCTTAAAGGGAGTGAATATGTTGCTGATTGATGGAAATAAGTATTAATTGCTACTGGCACATCGCATAGGGGTTGGCTCAGGAGTAAAGATTCTGACCTCAACTTCTCATAACATCATCTACCTCAAAGTCTTGCTCTCTTAGCAAGGAAACAGATAACTGTTCTATTCAGCCAGATGGAGGGTGGAGCTAGGATATTAATACATTTCTCAAAAATGTGTTCCTAAGAAATCCCCTTTGATCAGTGCCAAGAAACCATTTAGTTCCTGCATACTGCAGTCTTGGGAATGTTCTGCAGCAGTCTCCAAAGATTGCTTTTAATGTCAGAGAACTGAACATCATTGTGGGTTTATTAGTTTTGACATGAGATATTTAATTTCGACAGCAAGTTAAGTCAGTTGTAGGTTTCCTTTTTCAAAAAGTTCCTGCTGAAATTTTTTATCAGCGCATGTTCCCCTGATGCGCTGCTTGTTTCTGAGTGCCTAAGGACCTGGCCACAGTGAAGAGAAGGAAACGCAACGCACCGAGGTGTCATCCTAGATCACTTACATCTCCTCTGTACCCTGCACTGGCGGCCCTGAGTAGGTATTTGGTGGGATAGCCCTTCTGAGGCACACTGACTCCTCCGCTCCCTCCCATGGAAGGCTCCTCTTTGGAAGCCACTCTGTGATAACAAAGCTCCAGAGTGTGGTGTTAGATTCCTGACTGTGTGTGCTGATGACCTTACTTAATTTCAGGAAGGATTGCTAGGGTTTAGATTGTGGGCCTTGGGAATAACTGACGTTAGGTTTCTCTGCTGTTTCATAGAATAAATGTTTATAGGTTTTAGAACTTAATTATTTATTTGTTTTTGCATTGTTTAAGAATGTTTCACCTAAGGAACTTTGCTTCCTTTGGCTGCCTACATTTTAAACTTCTTGAGGTCAGGAAACTTATTTTCTACATCAGGCATTTCCATTCATAGAGAAGACTGTTCTTAATTGTGTGTTAGAGGCGGTGTGGGCAGTGGTTAAGGACATGGCCCTCATGTACAGGTTCTCTGCTAGGGTTTGGCTTGGGAAAGTCTTAAGCCTTTTGGGCTCTTTCCCGGTTCTGCAAAATGGGGATGACAAAGGGCTGACAGAAGAGGTAAGTGAGAAAATCCACACAAAATACAGTGGTTGACAAAGATTATGCATTCAGGAAATCCGAAGTGATGTTATGCCGTTTCTATTCATTAGCATTTTGCAACTTTTTCAGAGTAACTGAGAGTGATGAATATAGACAATGAATATGAATAAAACAACAAATATAGTGAAATAAATCAAAGTTTATTATTCCAAGATGGTTGAAGGAACAGGTTATTTATCTTAGAAGAGAAAAAATATTATGGAAACTATGGTCACTGTTTTCTAGTAACTCAGGAGACACACATGCCTTTAATTAGAAATTTATTTTAACTATGAGAAAGACCACATAAAGTTGGAAAAACATTACTTTTTTTGTAAAAACTAATGTCTGTCTGTCTGTCTGTTTCTCTCTTCTCCTTCCTCTCTCCTTCTCTGATAGTAAAGATCGAGTCCAGCTATGTCCCCATCCCATTTTATATTTTATTTTGAGACGATCTCATAAAGTTGCCCAGGTTGGTCCTGAACTTCAGTCCTTTTGTCTGTACCTCCCACATAGCTGAGATTGCAGAACTGTGTCATAATGCCTGGCTAAAATTAATACTTCTATTACTTTATCCAAAAAATGTATAACTGAGCTTCTGGGCAATGGAATTTGTGGTCAAAGACATGGACAATTCAGACACTTAACTCAAGCATTTGGGTGGTACTATTCTTAGTTATGTGGTAGCTTTCTTCCGCAGACGCTGAAGTGCTTACACATGTAGCCTCATTCCTTCTCACAGCGTGGTATGTGGGCCCCTCTTGTTTTGCACGTGGGACCTAAGAGCACATTACACAAGGTGAGGTGCCTGGGCCAGCTGCGATGGCATTACTTGGGCACTTATGAGAAATGCAGAGTCATAAAGCTGGCCCTCAGCAGCAGAAGCTCATATTTTGGTGTGAACATCGGAGTTTGAAGTGCACTCACTGCTTAGTGCCACCAGGGTTATTAGCCGTGGCAGTGCGAGCAGGTCAGCAGCCCTGGGCCTGGTGGAGCCCACGTATTGCTGATGTGGTGAAGATGCAGGGCAGCTTTTCTTTCCCACAGCGAGGCAGAGCTCCGCAGCCACCGTCTGGGTGCAGTGGACCCTGTACTTTGTTTCCGCTGTTGGGCCTTGTGACTGCACCTCCACTTGCTTTTGTCCCTTAAAGACTTTGTCCCTTTGATTTTTTTAAGTGTTCTGAACCAAATAGTTTTTTTTTTTCATGTCCTAATTTTAACGTGCCGTTTGAGTCTGTGACAATGTTATAGCCAAAACCCACATGGAATCCATTAACAATGTTTTATAAAGCACCACTTGTTATGAGAAAAAGTGGATCTTCCTGAGATGAAGCTGTATGTGAAGCATGGATGGAATTTGTCTGCCAGTTGGGAACCGATCGAGAAGTATATTTTGGTCGGCTCTAAGAGTTCCTTCCTCAGACTGCTTCCATATAACTTAGTAATGAAAGAGCAGAGAGTCTTCTCTTCAGAACCAAGAAGCAAAGGAAAATTTATGAGGTAACAGTGACATTGAGAAGAAATAGTTCTTTAAGAGAACGGCATTTTTCAGAGGTAACTGGAAACATTTCCACATTTAAAAATGAACAGATGTCTTCCTGTCGGGGTTAACAAGGCTTTGGTAACGAGTAGGAATGATAGTAGAATTTCTGTCACACACACACACACACACATATATATATTCAAAAATAGTGAATCTGGATAAGGTGTTTTAAACATTTTTTAACTTGTCTTTCTGCTATTCTAAGAAGGGCTTTAGCTTTTGCCATAACTTGTGCCAACCTCAGAAAAGATACGATCGAAAGTTAGTCCTAAATGTATACTGATCACTCATAGTATTCATTTGAAGTTACATTTTCCTATTGGTTGTAACTGGATTTGCTGGGGATAAGATGGAATATTTTTCTCTCCTAGGATATCAATATAATAAATATAATTAATTGCAATACTAAGAAATTCTTTCCAGCTGAAGGAACAAACGAGAGACTGGTGTAAGTTTCTATAAAAATTTTCCCATTTTAAAATCAAAACCATACATCTAGAGTTGGCTCTTCCTTGCAGGGGTCCGTTTTTAGTGTTTCTCAGTCGTGTCCCGTTTCTCAGTCATTTAGGAGGCCAGTGGCACGGGGGTTGGGGAGGTCGGGACAAGACTTGCACTTTAAAACCATTTTTTGCTTTTTATTTTGAGTTTTAACTCCGTGAGACCTCACACATTGTTTTCACAGGTTCTCACAGCAGGAGCACAGCTGTACAACATATTGCCTGGTGAGTACCTGGAAAAAACCTGTCTCATAGGTGACACAATGACTGTAAAAAGAGAGCAACAGGAAGAAAGGGTGAAGGACTAGGAGGAAGATCAGTGAGTGGGGCTACATGTTGCCAGATTGAATTCTGGGTGTTGTGGGGCCTGCCTCTAATCCCACCACTCTGGGAGGCTGAAGCAGGAGGACTGCAAGCTTGAGCCCAGCCTGGGCAACTTAGTGAAATCCTGTCTCAAAGTTAAAAATTTAAAAAAGGACTGGGGATGTTACTCAGTGTGAAGACTTGAGATTCATTCTCCAGGACCAACAAATAAAAACCAAACACTGTACTTGTTGCCAGGGCAGGTCTCACAGAAGGGCCACAGATGGTATTGAGCTGCCTGTCACATGTGGTTGGCTGCCAAGAATAGTCAGAATGTAGCTGAGGCAGCCTCGGTTGTTTTCTCATTCAGTTCCTTCCCTGCTCTGCAGACTGCCCTTGAGCTGTGACAGTGAGTGTTGACGGTTGGGATGCAGTCCTGGGATGTGCCTCTGTTTTTTCTTGGCCTGTGGAGATTTTCTGGATCTCTATATCTTTCCAGGGATTGGATCCCTTCAGGCAGAAAGGATTATTGGACATTTTATATAGATGTGGTTCATTTTGCCTGGATTTTGTGTTGGCTTTGGCAGCGGAGACAGTGAATGCTCTGGATCTTGATTTCTGTAGGAGGAAAAAGATTTTCCACTAAATGACCTTGGTGTTGGCTTCTAGTTCTGACCCTTGAGATGTGTAGATCCAACAGCTCATGATAGGTATTAGTGGAGGCTTAATAAATGTAGGTATTTCTTTGTTTACATAAGTTGCTTGAGTTGTAATGACCGCACTCTAAGGGCACCATGTGCTTGAAGCGAAGCCTTTTATTTCCATGACCAGGATTCTAGACATGAGTAGAGGACGTAGCCTTTACTCTTGACTCTGACCCTCTTCAGCCAGTGAAAGGACCAATTCCTTGAAAGAAAACATTGTCCATTAATTCCTTCTCTGCCATTTACAAGAGTCTGACGTGTCACTTTACAAGTAAAATATTTGACAGTAATAAATAGTGAGAAAATGTAGAGATTTGAGAAATTGACTTTTCGGCACTGATGAAGGAAGATAGATCGGATTTTATTTCAGGACGTCTCTGATAATCTTGCAGTGTGTGAAAGACATTTTAGAAGTATCAGAAGAAAATTAGGGAAGGTGTTGGCACATATCGTATATGCCTGAGGGGAAGTGCTTGACCCAAAGCAAATTAGTTGTCCTCAATTGATGAATGAGTCTCAGTTATGACCAGTTAGGAATTAGAGACAAATCTCAGAAGAGCTTGTTTTGTTCCTGTTGTTGTTTCCTAGTAAACCTTTGACAATGGACTTCACTAATGCCACATATTTTGTTGGTAAGAGTCAATACAAAGCTAACCTATTGTTAATACTGGAGCGAGGTAGTCTTCAATTATAATCTTAGAATGGTTTTAGGAGATATGAGAAACAGTGAAAAATACGTATTTTACTTCCATTATTATACAAAGTATATGACTTACTAATTTCTTTGTTTCCTCATCCCAAATGCCAAACTTATTCTGAGGGTTTTGTTTCTGTTTCGTTTTGGTATCTTAGATTAGTTAGGGAATGGTAGGGATAGGACTGCTGGTGTAATGGAGATATTTGAATATAACTTAGCGTAAGAAGCCAGAGGACTGTGCAAACCATAGGACACATTCCTTCCTGATGGTAAACCCAATTGTGTATCTGTGACGATAGAACTGAGTTGTTTGATTTCTCCTGCCTTTCTTATCTCGGATTCATTTATGTTTACAGCATGCTGTGCACTAAAGCGTGAAATCCAGAACCATAGTTTTGTTACCATCTAAAGTCATAAAGTATTTTTTATTTGCATAGTAAATCTGGGATAGATTATAGTAGAAAATCCCCAGAGATCTGAGGTAGTGAAAGTGGTAGCAATTTTCAGAGATAAATAAGTCATTTATTAGTTTGATAAAATGTCTGTGCTGGCTACATGGTAAATCATATGTGGCTTTCCTTCTTCATTCACTGAAGCTTCCTTATAGATGTACTTACTTTCTTGTGACATGTTTAAGGTCCTAGCAGCATTTTCTTCTTCCCCATGGCTTATTATAAAAAGTTTCAAACATAGAGAAATAGAATTAGTAGCACATGACACATCCATAAGTCTTCCACTTAAATCTACTGGTTGTTAATATCAGGCTGCGCTTGCTGTATCTTTGTTTGTGTGAATATTATATATAATTTTTTTGATGAACAATTGAAGGTAAATTAGAGTAAGTAGACATCATGTTGCTTATTCCCCTAAATTCTTTTTAATTTTTTTTAGACAGGGTCTCGCTTTGTAGTTAAGGCTGGCCCTGAGCTCAGCCTCAAACTCACATCACAGCAATCCTCCTGCCTCTGCCTCCTAGTGCTGGGATTACAGGTGTGAGCCACCATGCCCGGCACTGTGGTATGTGGTACTGATTGCTGCTGGGCATGAGTCTCCACACCCAGTATGGGATGTGGTTATTGGGGATCAAACCCAGGCCCTTGCGCTTGCAAGATAGATGCCAGAACCACTGAGCTAAGTCCCCAGCCCTCCCCTAAATTCTTAAACATCTGTTTTCTAAGAATATGAGCATGCTCTTACATAACCATAAGAATATTTTAAAATTTAAAAAATTAATAATTTCTTCATGATATCTGACATCCAGTCCATATTAAATTTCTCCAGTTATCTTCAGATTGTCATTGAGAACATTTATTTTTTCCCTGAAATAGATATAGTCAGTGTTCCTGCGTCGCAGTGTTTGACATGGCCCTGAAATCTGTCTTTTAGAAGCAAGTCTGGAGCAATTCTCTGACATTTGTTATATGATGTTGACTTTTTACCGAGAGCAGGCCCATATTAAGGAGAGTTCTGATTGTTTTCTGTTCAGTTTTCTTTCTACCTTGTATTTCCCATAAGCTAGAAGTAGGGGCAAGAGTTTGGAAATTATTTCTTTTAATCATATTTTGGGAGATACTGTCAAAGAGATTCAGAAGGGCAATGCTGACTTTTCTTTTTTGGAGACTGTCTTGCTGTGTATGTAGCCCAGGCTGGCCTTTGTGATCCTCCTGGCTCAGCCCCGTGAGTACCAGGGTGACGGGTGCACTCCCACACCTGGCTCATTGTGTTTTGCTGACTGATTTTTGTTATAACCCAGCCCTTTATAAAACTGAGAAAACTGGAGGAGTAGTTATGTTATAGAAAGGTAATATTTGTGTATTTCTCCCTTATTTTCATGGATCTAAACAAAACATTGGCCAAGTCTTGTCCTGTCTCTCTCCACCCCGGCTTGGCTCTTTGGTTTTTCTGTTTCTCTTACCAACATGTGAACTGCTAACAGTTAGGATGATGTTACATTTCCTGTAACTTTTTGAAACCCAGTAGAATTTAAGGTTACTGACAGGCTAATTTATTTCCATTTATCGTGGAATTTTGGGGGTACGGAACAGCATTGCCTCTGCTTGGTAGGTAGGTAGATTTCTTACACACTAAACAGATCCATCTTCTCTGTTCTTCCTAGTTTAACTACTTTTGCCCTCTTCCAGGCTACATATTTAGTCAAGGGAAGTGAAAAGATAGGTTTACATATCAGTGAGTACTTAGTTTATTTTTTGGACTCCCTTTTTAGGACTTGAGTGTGCTTCTTTTGAACTTAATTTCCTATGGCAATTTCTCTCTTTCTCTCTCTGTCGTTTGATAAGCTCCCTACCAATTGAACGGGCTCCATTTCACTTTCACAGAGTTCATTATTGTGGTTCAACAAGGTCTCTTCTGTGTGGACCTTCTGATTTTGCTTTGTGGCCTTCAGATACTCAGCAAGTCTACTTTTCTGTTTGCCCTGTAACTAGCTTGGCCTAAACTTTGCTATAAATGGCAAAGTCACTGAAATGCCTTGGCTCATTGCCAAATGCTGGAAATAATTTTAGAGTATAAAAACACAGCTTTCATATGAAAATATTTATTTTAGGGGCCCTTGATAGGCAGGCATGTGTATGAGTCATTTTCATAATGAATTAGTTCCTTTCTTCAGTTGTAAGGATAAACCTTCATTAATGTCTTTGGTTTGTTGGAATGAAAATGGTTCTTGCCAGACTTGGTCGTGATTCCCTTCTGGAAAGGCACAATGGGATGAATGCTTCAACTAGGAGAAAAAGTGTGATCCTGAGCGTGTGTCTTATCCACGAGGAGGCAGCTTCAGCATTCACTTTTCAGTCTCACTGATTCAGCTGAGCCCTACGCTTGCTCCTTTCCTCCTTCCTACACAAGGGCTGTGAACTAGGAGAGCTCTCCGTCTAGAACTCATTTCTTAAAGTTCTTAGGTCTCTAAATGCCTCAAAAACCATGAGATCAGGTCCTTGGATTATAGGTGAATGAGATTTGTATGCAAGACCGTTTGAACCAAAAATGCTATTTTGAATAAAGGAAGAAGGCCAGGGGACTGAAGGCTGGGTCATGACCTTCGATTGTACTCTGCCTGCTCTGAAAATCGTTAAATTCATTAGATGACTATCGAGAAAAATATCAGTCACAATTTGAGAAACGAGAGGCGTGACATTAGGAATCAAAAGGCCTCTACAGAGGCGCTGGCTTTTAGAAGCCTGAGAACCAAAATGACTCTCGTGATCCATCGCTGTGGTCTCAGGTAAGTGAGGTGCTACTGAGTGCATTGGCCCTGTGCGCTGCTTGGAGTAGCTGTGCAGTAGTGCCCTGGGCCGCAGGCCAGGGCCTTTACCTGCAGGTCCTGCTGCCTCTTGTCTGCCTTGTCTGCCGGAGTGACAGCTCTGATGCCGAGGTCCAGAGTGCTGGTGCAGAGGCCCCAGGCAGGTGGATGCCGCTGCCCCATCATTCCAGGGAGATTCCCGTCTCTGACAACTTCTGCTGTTCTGAATTTTAAACTCACCAGTATCTGATTTCAGTCGTTTGTTGTGGCAGCTTTGGTTAAGTTAGCCCCCAAATAACGGTACTGAAGAAATATTGGATCTTTTCTGTTTTATATTTTATCATGTATCATTTTCTTTCTAAAGCTAGTTTTAACTAGATAAGGTGCAGTGTAAAGTTATTATGGATTAACCATTGTAACTTGAAATAGTACAGGATTTGGAATGATGAGGTCATTTTAACAATAACAACAACAACAACAATAATAATAATGACTAACTCATTTGGTAAGGGCCCTGGGTCCGGAGGCTCATACGGCATTTGCCATATGATAGAAACAATTTTCATACTTTACATCTTTGGTTCATTTGTCGACTTCCCACAAGTCCGTGACTCAGTGGACATTCTTATCCTCACGGAAGCAGAGGGACACGAAATGATTTGTGTGACCCCGCTCACGTCACTGAGCTCACAGTTAGTGGAGGAGTTGAGCTTTAGTCCTGGGCACACTGACTTCAGAAAACAAGTCCAGACAGTCATTATCTTTTCTTTCTTTCTTTGATTCCTTCCTTCCTTCATTTGTTTGTTTGTTTCTTTCTCTGTCTTGTCTTTTCTTGTCTTGTCTTGTCTTTTCTTTGATTTTCTTTTCTTTCTGTTTTTTGAGACAGGGTGAAGCTTTGTAGTTCAGCCTGGCCCTGAACTCACTATGTAGCCCAGGTGAGCCTCCAGCTCACAAATCCTCCTGCCTCTGCCTCCCAAGTCCTGGCATTACAGGCGTGAGTCACCACAGCTGGCATTGTGATATGTGATACTGGGGATCAAAATTGGGACCTTGCACTTGCCTGGCAAACACTGGAACCACTGAGCTAAATCCCCGGCCCTATCTTTTCATTTCTTAGCTGTAATCCATTTGGCATCATGTCCTTCTTTAACTTCAAAAGAAAAATATGCACAGTTAACAGCTAATCAAAATAAATACAAACTGCAGTAAATTTCCAAGATTGTAGCAAATTGTTTTAAGTTGTATTTGTTGCTGACTTTTTAAAAAAAGAAAGCCAGTGTAGGACAGGATATGGACAGATGACAGATGTGGAATCATTGTTTTCAGATGAAGCTGCTCCCTGGAAGAGAAGTTTACGGATGGGATTCTGCAAAACGATAAATGCAGCTGTGATTGTCTGGGGGAGCAAAGACTGACACTGCCACCCACGCCAGCCCTGCTGTCTCCAGGAGACAGACAACTCTCAGTGTCACAGAGCAGGGGCTCCCTGAGGAAGAGGTGACTTTCGGCTGTGATTTTATACAACTTCACACTTCAGTTTTCTCAAGTAGGCTACACTAAATCAGTCCATATGATTTTGTCACAAGTGCTTCATTTAGGTTTGGTGAATGAAATTACAGTACCTGGCTGCGAAATAGGAAAAAGAAAATCAATCCTGCTTTCACGTGCATAGTTACTGCCTTTTGGAAGAGAAAAGACATCTTGCTGCAGAGTGTAAAGATTGTAAAACGCTTTTGTAATAACAACACTTAAAAAAACCTGATCGACTCTGGCTTACGTGACTGTATGTCTATAAATAGATTTCGTTGAAGCCACATCTACCCTGTTTTCTCCATTTCTGCTGTCACTTCCTCTATCTTTCTCCTACTTGGCTGGGTTTCAGTTTTTATTTAATGACCATCTTCCTGATGATCTTTCTTAGGTTTACTCTCGGCCCTACCATTTGCGATCATGCACAGCTTTGCTTTTGCATCTCCCAGACACTCATCCCCTGTGGCAGTCTCAAATGGATGCAGCAGTGGGCCACACATTTTCTCTCTTGGAGAGCTGTGAGGATGCCGGGCCTGGAGCTGGCCCTTGGAAGAAGCGGTAGCTTCTTGGTGATGCTGCGAGTGAGGCTGCCGGAAGCTACACACCGATGTCCATGCTACTGAGGCGCCACCCCTGAAGCTCTGCACCATTTTAAGATCCTTTTCAGGTGGTTTCTTTCCATATCGGACGCTGAGTCGGGGAAGGGAAGTGACAGTTTTATGGAACAGTTTTATGTTGATGGCATCATTTTCACTGGGGGCTCACACTGGATCTAAACCAACCTTTGTGGTTCCCTTAGGTTTATTACTGACATCTGTTCACCCTGAGCATTTCCAGCTGGGCCCCCGACCACATCTGCACTTTAAACTCTCACCTACCTTTTTGTTGTATTTTTAGCCTTTGTTTAATTGTGAACTCAGAAGAGAAGGTGGGTTCTGGCTCTGACTCAGTGTGAGTTCCCATGTTGTAATTCTACTGCCCTGGAGTGTTTGCACCTGACAGGAATAGACTGAAGGAAACACAAAGAACAGGAAGGACCCAGGGCCCTTACCAGTTGGCGCAGATGTTGAATTTTGCTGGCTGGCAGTCCAGGGTGAAATTGACTGCATGTAATCCAAATCATGGTCCAGAGCTTCTCTTTGAAAACTCTCTGTGAGAAAGGGATGTTGAAGTTAGAAAGGTAAAAACAGCGAGTGCATTTTAGGATTAAATAGTTTTTTTTTTTAATTTTTTAAAAATCTTTATTGGTACATTAAATATACACATCATGATTACACTCCATAATGGGGATTTGTACCAGTATAAGACACATCTTAATTCTCATTTTTTCCCCTAGCCCTACAGGATTAAATGGTTTTAATGAGAGATTAAAAGCTTTTTCAGTTGTAACGTCAAAAAGGCTTCTTAAAAAGGGTAACCATTTTTTTTTTTTTTTTTAGTTTTTTGAGACAGGGTCTCAGACTGGTCCTGAACTGAGCCTCAAGCTCAGCAATCCTCCTGCCTCTGCCTCCCAAGTGCTGGGATTACAGACGTGAGCCACCATGCCCAGCATTGTGGTATGTGGTTCTGATTGCTGGTGGGCATGAGTCTCCACATCCAGCATTGTTGTATTTGGTTGCTGGGGATCAAACCTTAGACCTTGTTCTTGTAAGGCAGACGCCAGAACCACTGAGCTAAATCCTTGGCCCAGTGTAACCAGTTTTGAGACTCATAAAAAGGAATTTTTTGAGCCTTGTGTCTCCTATTTTAGCCTAACAGGAAAGGAGAAGGAGCTGAGTTATGGCTGGTTATGGTGTTGCAGAGAGGTGACATAATAACAAATGGTTCCTTCTCCAGGACAACACTTGAGTGCTTCTCTCTTCCATAGCAAAAGTGTTGGCCTGTGAGTTTTGGACTTTTCATGCAGCACTGAAGACACACTATGATCCTAAAGCACACCCGGGGCGCCCGTCCCATTCTAAGCCTCACAGAGGCAGCTTGGTTTGGTGCAGTCTGATAGTGATTCTGTCTCTGCACCTTTACTTTTCTATGGAGGTAAAAATCAGGTGCATTTTGCATGGACTCCATGCTAGCTGCAGTGTATCTGTCATATGTTTCAGTTTTTATGATGTAGGACATGGAATGCTGAGATGAATACCACATTAGGGAAAAATGAGCATTTTCTAGATCTTGAATTTTATCATATCATATTTTATATATATTATATACATATATCTGAAATAGAGATTTGCAACAGAGATATGTTTGTTAGAATATGAAGGAATGTCAATGAGTTTGCGCTGCAAGTTGTATTCAGATGAGACTTTGAAGGCACAGATAGACAAAGGGGTTCCTTTTGAGGAAGTGCCTGTTGCAGGCACTGTGGGAAATCCCATCATGACAGAGGGAGCAGGTTGTGATTGGATCAGATTCGGGCTGAGTCCGTGGCAGGTGACTGACTGCTCAGCATTTCACTGCTGTATTTGGGGGACCGACCAGAACATTTTCACCATAGCCAGAAGACGGGGTCTAGTGTACACTCTATGCAGCTCGGGAAATTTGAATTGTCTGATGAGCTAGTAGAAGAGTCACCACTGATAGATTTGAATAAACTCTATTTATGACCGTACATTTAGGTTGAGGAAATTTGAAGTTGGTTAATGTGGTTGATCTTCATTTTCCAGGGGTTCTTTTATTTTCACTACTGGATATTTGACCCAGGGAGTGCTGAATTATATCCCCAGATATTTTTATTCATGTTATTTTTAAAAAATGAATTTTATTGTGAAATAGGTGCATTTTATATACATATCATGATCACACTCAACATTGACAATTTGTATCAGTATATGCATGACTTGATTCTCATTTTTTTCCTGTTCCCCTACCCACCCTACAACCTCACCCCCATATACATAAGCTTTGTTTCTCTTTTTTGGTTATTCAGTTTTTTCTTTCCCCTCATTACCCACCCTTACCTACATTTCTTTCAGAATATTTTCTATTATATACTATTTAACATACATTCTAGGAGTCATTTGTTATTTTGAGAGTGGATCTTTCTGAGTTGCCCTGGTTCAGCTAGAAATGAGATCCTCCTGCCTAAGCCTCCTGGGTAGATTCTAGGTGTACACCAAGGTGCCTGGCTATTCAAAGCTTTTGTATTTGTGATTGTGCCTACCTGATAATACTTATTTGTAACAGTCAGATCAATCCTTTGAGGTGTTGTTGTGGTCATTAGTTGATGCTCGTGCAATAATAAAACATTTGAGTAGTTCTGGGTGCATGTGCCTAGCTGAGTTGAATGACAATATTTAAGTCTCTTGTCTTTTGACATGATTGCTTTCTTGTGCTAATTGGTGATTTCACTGTTAAAAATGACTCTCACCACTAGAGCTGATGCTTCCTAAACATAAGAAGGCTAGGAACGGCCTTTTATAGAAAAATATATGTGTTAGAAAGCTTTTTTTGAACATGAGACAGATCGGCTATTGACTAAAAAGTCCAGTGCTAATGAAGTAACAATGTATCAAAAAGAGTATTTTTGAAAGCAGAAACACACTTAAAATGGGGCAACTGTTGATAATTGATGAAAATGTTTTGATGAGCAATGATGCACAGGAAGTTGTTTCTGAATTTCTCCGAAAGCAAATTTGCTAGTGCACAATCGATGCTGTTTTATAGAACAGAATACCTTCCACACGTAATGGACATCACTATGTAGACAAACTCCCCTTGTGTCCTACCTGGTTCCCCCAGATTTGTAGGCAGAGGTGGATCAGAAAGTTCCTGGAAAGTTTCAGAACTGCATATCATTAGAAATGTAGATGTGTGTCAGAGTGTTGGTGGAGAACCATAAAGTTAGTAAGGGGACAAAAGAGCTGCAATGCCAGCTACTACTGCAATGCCGACTACTACTGCTCTTCCGAGGCACTTTCAGTGTAAATCAATCCATAGTGTACTCTCCTCCAGAAGTTCTAGAAGTACCGTTAGTTTACTTATATGTCAAAATACCATTATTTCTTTTCAGTGGCACTGGAACAGTTTCCTCTGGCCTCCTGTAGCTGGGGTGCCTCTACCCCCGACTCACTGTGTGGTCACTGTAAAAATAGGCAGCACAAGAACCTGCTGTCTGGGTGGGAAGGACACACTTGGATTATAGAAGCTTTTACATTTGCATGGATGATATTTTATATGTTCAAGGGGGAAGAAAAAAACAAATTCAGATTGAAATTCTGAAAAAAGTATCTCTATTAAAACTCAAGGCAATATTTGTCTACCTTTGTAATAGTCACTATATCACTTTCTTTTGCAGTTTCATCAGTTTACAAAAAAGGATAAGTACACAAAACAGTCCTATTCTGTGTTTGAGGAACTGGTTTTGAGGCAATTTGGTTAGATAATGAATTGAAAGGCTCAGACCTTCCAGGATGGGCCTTCCATAGGGAAAAGAAAGTGCTGCAAGGCCTGGGGTTCAGCTTGCACAGTGCCTTGGGAAAGGGTTTTCCACCTCCAGAGCCAGGGACGCAGAAAGCTTGAGAGTTAAATACTGATTGATTTGTGTGAGTGTGTTTCATCTAGGTAAAATATACCATTTCCACTGGTTTTAACTGCATAGCTCAGTAATGTTAAAGCTATCCAAGTTCTGTAGGAAAAAGTATATTTGGATTGTTGTG
>PVIR01015981.1:0-37306 GCA_004026965.1 Petromus typicus
AAAAGCTGTTCTGTCTGGGATTTATAGCTATATTCCAGGGTCAGACGGAGGGCAGAGAGCTCTTACTCTGTCTTATAAGAACCAGAATGATGATCATATTAATAAAAACATTAAATTTTAAACAAGATTTCAAGCAATTAAAAAACAGAATAATAAAAGTAAAAATTCCCTCAAGCTACGAGCTAAATTGGAAATTAGATACAACTGCAAAAAAGAACTCTAATTTATAGAAATCACTCAGCATGCAGCACAGATCCAAGGTGGAAAATACAGATAATTAAAAGATGTTGACGATATAATGAGGAGATGCAAGCAATTCTAGTTGAGAGGAGGGGAGGAGCAGTCAGAGAGACAGCACTCGAACACTTCCATGCTCCATCATGTATCAGTGCTCAGATACAAGTAACTTGAGTTCCAAACGTGCAGTCATTTCAGGTGTGCTGGAGTTGCAGGACTGTTGAGCCCCAAGTAAGGGTGAGTCTGAAGGCAACAAGAGAGATGAGAAAAGGAGCCGAAGGTGTAGAATAATGCCCCAGAGGCTTGGAGAAGATCCTGATGAGCTCAGATGTGTGAGCCCACTGAAATACTTAAGAAAGAAGTCCCATAAAATCATAGTGAGACAAAGATCGGGTTTACGCTCAGACTGTGACAGAAAGGCTAATTTAGGGATGGGCTGACAGCAGAGGGAACTTGAATCTAGAACAGAATAAAATGTGGAAACGGTACTATTGGAAAAGAAATTAATGGTAGGAAAGGAAAAAAGAAACATATATAGCATTTATTTTAAATATAAGAGAATAAAATAAAACAACTTGATGTTGATGAATTGTGAAACTTAGGGAAAATTACTGATGTGCTAGAAAAATTTCCAAAATTATCTCTAGACGTGTAAACTTAAATATATGAAGGAATTTAAAAATCCATTTTATTTTCTTTTTTTGGTGAGGTGAAGCAGATTTTCCTTTTACAGTTTAAGGACTAAAGTAAATAGAGGGCTTTCTTATTCATTTTTCTGGAGCTATTACAGCACTAGTAACAATGCAGAACTGTTTCAAAAGTTATAAGCCGATACATCCATGGGCGTAATTCAGAACTACCAGGAAAATGCATAAACTAAATTCTACAATTTATTAAAAATAATTATAACCAAGTGTTATTTATGCTAAAAATGAAAAAAATGGTTAAACATTTAAAAATCTACTTATCACATTAACAGAGTAGACTGGAGAGACCGCGTGAGCATCTCAGCAGGTGGAATAACACAGTGGAAGATGAATCGCCCATTCATGAGAAAAGGTCTTAATGAGCAGAAGGGCATTTCCTTACTCTGATTAAAACAAAAACCCTGCTGTCTGCTCGGGAGCTTTGTAGAGGCTCTAGCCGGAGAGCGCGGCGACTCGGACCCATTAACGGAGGAAACGGTCCTCTTCTTGGGGCTGCCACCCTCTTCCGAGGAATATGCAGCTGGAGGTACATGAGGAGCGGTGAGGGACCAGCAGACCCCACCTCACCGGCCACATCAGCAGACTGTCATCGATGGGTGACGGGTGTCGCGGCCAAGGTCTCCCTCACATCCAAACTGCTGTATTCTGTAGCAAACACTGTGCCAACCAGCAAAACATAGACACATTCCTTTTAAAATCAGAAACAGAAAGTGCTGTACTACTGCTTTTGTTCATTTATAGCCTCTAGGAAGAGATAAAGAAAAAATAATGATATAAAGTAGAAAGGAAAGGGCCGGGGAGTTAGCTCAGTGGTTCCGGCCCCTGTCTTGCAAGCTCAAGGACCCGGGTTCTATCCCCGGTAACCACATAACATACTAGGCGTGGAGACTCACCCCAGCAGCAACCAGTACCACATACCACAGTGCCGGGCGTGGTGGCTCACGCCTGTCATCCCAGCACTCGGGAGGCAGAGGCAGGAGGATCGCTGTGATGTGAGTTGGAGGCTGAGCTCAGGGCCAGCCTGAACCACAAAGCGAGACCCTGTCTAAAAAAAACCTAAAAAAAAAGAGTAGAAAGGAAAAAAAAAATCTTTCAGACTGCATATGATTTACATGGAAAGTGCCCCTGGCCAGAATACAAAAGAAATGTTTAACTGGTGGATGCCACTTAACACGTGAGGTCCGCACTGTGCTGCCTGGTCTCACGGCTGCAGCTCCGGAGGCCGAGGCGCTTGGCGGACAGGGCCCATCTCACCAGGCGCGGCAGGGCCTGGAGTGCTGCGGACGGAGGCTCGGGCCACACTTCAGTTCCAGCCGGCGAGCAGCTCACACGTGTTGTGACGGAGGCGGGAGGCGAGGTCTGAGCAATGGAGAACAGGTAGTTTGGCCCCTTAGGAGCAGATGCTAGAGAAACCTGCATTTTCCGGCCCAGCACCTCTCAGGAGGGAACTTTTTGGGCAACATGAACTGGGATTAGCCACTCTGTAAAGTCGTATGTAAGGTAGGAGCTTGACCTACCTGCTAACAGTACCCAGGCCTACCTGGTTTAGACTGAGATATAGCTCATTAGCTGTGTGCCTCAGAAAAGCGAAAACGGTTTTCAGGTGTTACTACTGCTACACGGGAGCCTTTATGGGAAGATATGAATATCCTCAAAGTTACACAGGTAAATAAATCAAGGCTGCCACAGCATGTACTATTTGCCTTTGAAGATAAGATTGTCATAAAACAGAAGTTATTCAAAAGTGTTCACAAAAGAACAGAGTCCATCTTTGTCTTAGCGCAGGCTGCTGTCCCAAGCGTACTGTAAAGGTTCACGCGCCCCTGTGCTTCGGGGAGCAGCACGTCTGAGATCAGAGCGGCAGCGCTCGTCCTCGGGGGCGCCCTCCTCCCGGCTTGCGGACGGCTGTCTTCTTGCCGTGTCCTCGCAGGATGGACAAGCAGAGGAGGGGAGCCAGCTCCGTGCATCTCCTAAGGGCACTGATCCCGTCACAGGCTCTGCCTCCCTGACATAATCATCGCCGAACACATCAGCGATTACATAGGAATTTGGGGTCGCACACATCCAGGCCGTTGCAGTCCTACAAGGATGAGACCTAGTTGGGTTACTTCTCCTGACCAGATCAGATAAAGTAGCAATTTCCCAAAAACTGAACTCCCTTTGGAAGTTCTGGGGAAGAATTTTAATTTCAGTATCTGGTAAATTTTGAGTAATTGTCTTTAATTGGAAGTTGTTCTCTTAAATTGAGACGGCCATTTAGCTCAAAACTGTGACATGTTCAGCTTCTTGGGCGTACCTCAAAGGAGGTCAAGATCTCATTTACTTCCTTTTATTCAGAACACGGACCATCCATCAATTGCCTCTTCCACCAATAATTCTAATTCTGTATTGCATAGTGTAAACAAAATAGAAAAAAGATAACAATGACATTTCACAATTTCTAAAATATGCTACTGAAGATCCAAGAAAGACCTGAAAACGAAGTAAAGGAGGGATATTAAGAATTTGAATGATTATAGTTCTTAGAATACTCTAAAATTTTTCTATTCAGTTTTTCGAAGTGAAAATCTGTTCAATTGTTTTTCTGATTACAAATGTAATCAATGTGCACCGTAAACATTTTTTAAGAACTAAAAATATAAGCCTTTCTCTTAAATTCTTAGTTCTTTTAGATTTGGCTAATAAGCCTGCCTCTAAGATGATTTCGTTTTTCTTCAATTCTATTTTATAAATATATAATTAGTAGGTAATTTTACTTCTGTGGCCAGAGAAATTCCAATTATTTGAAGTATATAAAATCAATGGACAGTGATTTCATGGAGTTTAAAACCTTCATATCTTAGTCAGTGCTGGCAAGAATTAACTACAGAAGGACCAGGTTGGTGGAGGGGAATGAGTCGGTGGGGAAAGCGAAGCATCTACTATGAACTCTTCTTTTCTGGCATTGTGGTAACTCAGAGCATTATATTTTTCCCCTGGATTCTGGCAGTGCCTTTGCTTTATGCCTCTGATCTCTCTCCTCACGTTCAGTGTTAAATCTGTTTGATTCTGGAACAAATTTTATTACTTCGTTTGTACCATTCGAGATCTTTCAGAGGTGTCTGTTGATCTTCCCACTCACCCTCAAGGGAAGCAGGGGCCCTGCCTTTCTCTCTTATTCTCTCACAAATTCATTTTCTTGCCATTCTGTGTGTCACGTGCTCTTAGCCACCTCATTCTTCAGCATAGGCTACACAATCTTCATCATTTTAACAACTCAAGCATGATGCTAGCCTGATTAAAATCCATACTTTTCATTGATTCCTTATGCTTTCTATTTTACAACATCTTCCATCTCCTGATTGGAACCTGCAAGTTAATTTGCTAAAGATATACTTGCATCATTTCATAATTATCATGTCTTTGGGGCTGCCTCCGTATAAGCGTTGCATATATGACGACTTGAAATATAAGGTCCATTGAATAGATCCTTGCTCAATACAGAAACCGGAAAAATATCACTGCACCAACTGGTTCAAGCCAGGTGTTCTGCTACTAGAGCTTCACTGGTTTGGGTAGCAACCTGTCTTCTTTCCAGATCTCGTTAACTTGGGCGTAGGGTTGAGGGATTAAGAAATGGGTTGGAGGACTCCTGCCTAGAAGTAGGATGTGTTAGAAAGCAACAAAGAATAACGAAAGAAACACTGGCTCTGGAGTGAGCCCTATGCTCACATTCAAGTTCTACCACATGTTAATAATTAATTACCTTATCCTTCCCGTTTCCTCATAATTAAAATTATAGCTCACAGTGCTATTTTGTGGATTAAATGAGTATGTCAAGGGCCTTTGTAGTTCCATAAATCCTACTGTGGTCTCCAAGTTAGAGTTGCTTCCTATCCCACCAGAGGCGGTTCATGGGCAAGTGAACTATCGCAAGCTATAAAATACTCATATACAGAGAGACGGTTTCTTGCATGGAACTAGCTGGAATTCTTTGAGTACCAGTTTATTCAATGTGTGGCAGTTGATTTGCTTTCTGAGGAAAAATCTTAAAGTGACCGATAATTGTTTCCTTAGCTAAAAACTCATCGAGTCTTGCTGTATCCCTGTGGTGGGCCCGGGCAGACGTGGGCCTCCAGACGGCGCCCAAAGTGTGGCAATGGCATAGTCCCAGCGCCCATGAACTGAATACTGCAAAATAATTCCTAAGGTCGGAGTCTTGGCTTTGGAGGAATTTTCTTAAAGTCACAGAATTTTACTCTTCTTTTTCGAAAGCTCCATATCAGCACCCCAGATGGGTAACTAATTTAGGGTTGAATGAGACCTTCCTGCCCTACTAATCCCTTAACCAGCACTCTCTGTAACTAAATCTACATCATCCAGCCCTGACTTTCCATTGGTTCTATGTATAATCCCTGGCCTATAAAGACCCTTCTTACTAATATCTATTCAGATTTGCTTTAACTTCTCCAGAATAAACATCCTGCTGTCTTTAACTATGTAACTATGGCATGCCGCTTATCAAAGTATGTGTCAAGGTGCCGGGGATTTAGTTCAGTGGTTCCGGCGCCTGTCTTGCAAGAGCAAGGGCCCAGGTTCCATCCCCAGTTAACCACATACAATACTGGGTGTGGAGACTCACGCAGCAGCAATCAGTACCACATACCACGGTGCCGGGCGTGGTGGCTCACGCCTGTAATCCCAGCACTCGGGAGGCAGAGGCAGGAGGGTTGCTGTGATGTGAGTTGGAGGCTGAGCTCAGGGCCAGCCTGAACCACAAAGCGAGACCCTGTCTCAAAAAAAAAAAAAAAAAAAGTATGTGTCAAATATTAGCTTTGATTTTAAAATTGTGAGCTAATATATAACAAACCCAGAATTCCCGGGGGAAACTGAACTGTTTTGATCAAATCAGGACAGACTGTTTTTAACAATCAGGGCTTGAGTCATTGTGAAAGGCACAGATGCCCTCAAGAAAAAAAACAAAACATGTAACCACAAAACCTACAATATGAAATTTGAAATAAATTTTGGAATGATGATTGCTGCAATATTTATCTTTTTTACAATTATCTTTTATCCACTTTATAAATAACATTGGCCCCACGCTAAGGTCAGGATCTAAAGATCTGTCTTGGCCCTGGGAAATGTTACACAGAGCACTCGCTCTAACCGCGAGTGACGAGGGCCACAGTGAGATTCTGACACCCGCCTGGGCACCGGGACCGCTGGGAGTGGCACGAAGGGTGCGGGACAGTTTATAGGAGCAAAGGATGAGGCTGTTTTCACACCCGCAGCTCAGCCTCCATCAAGAAACGCTTTTCAGGGTCTTGGCTACAGAGTTAAAGAACTGACACCCCACTTCTGCTGGGGAGCTGGAAAGCTTCCGTCCTGCGGCCTCTTCTGGGGTCTGATAGGAGACTGTGTCTGTCGCCTCCTCAGAGAAGATAGCTGGGGCGCTCAGCCAAATCGAAAGAAGATTTAGCACAAGCAAGTTAAGCGCGCTGTTTGAAACAGGCCATCTTTGCCTGGATATCTATGTATACATATGTGCGTGTATTTAAAAAAAAAAACACATAAAATCTGGATTAGGGGAAAAAATATTTGCAGAAGTACCTATGTTTTTCAATAACCATTAAGTTTTCTCCCCCTAGACCAATACTGTGGGAAAAGAGGAGGATGTCGGGAGTTTTCCGGAGGCCACACCCTGCGGAGTCCGGGTGTCAGCTCACTGTCTGCTCAGCTAACGAGTTAGCGTTCGCGTTTCCTTCCACCTGCCCGACTGGCTCTGGCTTCTTTTTCAGAACCTGAGGCTCTGTCTGGCTGAGAGTGGGCGGGACGGATGGGTGGGAAGAGTCTTTGTTCTCTGCAAGTCTTTTCTGTAAGCTCCATGCCTTTCTCCGACAGACTCGTGCGCCGCCCGAGCCTCTGTGAATGAACAGGGAAGGCCTTCCCTTGTCAGAAGACAACTTGGCCGGACTCGGGGTGCTCGAGGAGCCTCACGGCAGAGAGGCGAGCCCCAGGGTGCAGAGCTGCTGACAGGGACCGGGCCGCGTCACCTCACAGCAGGGGTCCCCTCTGCCTCGCCACAGAAAGCTCCCTCCTGTGCCGAGGCGCAGGCCAGGTGCTGCGCGGTCCCTGTGCCCCAGCCTGCGGTTCGGAGGGCCGACTGCAGGGGCACAGCGCCGGGCTCCGGAGGAACTCTGCCACTCCGACGCCCGCCCGGGAAAGTGGCCCTTCGTGTCCTTGAACTGAGTTAAGTCCGTGTATCTGGGTTCTTTCCCAGCGACCTGAGACTTATTTTTCCTTCTGCTCTGATAACTGGGCAACAAGAAGAATTATAAATTTCCGTTTCTCTTCTGCCCCAGAGAACATCACTGTCTCTCAATGTGGCACCCAGGGCAGTCCCAGCGGCAGCTTACAGCGCGCTGCAGCCGGGGCGGGAGACAGAGGCAAATGCCAGGTGCGGGGTAGGCGTGGGGGGCAACCTGGCATCTGCTCGTGCTTAGTATGGTGCCCTGAATACGGAGAACCAAATACCTATTCTAAGCATAATTCTTTTTACACACACACACACGCGTGTGTCAGTTATCATAAATAAGCCACATTGTCGGGTGACCGTCAGGTCACCCCCACTTCGACTGCATCAACCACGTTTTGGGACTCTCTATGTAACAGCTCCCCTTGCTCATTCAAGCCCACGGCCAACACTCCGACTCCGCTGAGTCTCAACCCTGCAGCGGGCTGGGCCGAGCCCCGGAGCAGGTCGCCCCGGCGGGGACCCGCGCCGACCGGCCCATTGTGGAGCCCAGAGAGAGAATGGCCCTTTGTGGCCTCCGGGGCTGGGCCTGTGGCCGGCGTCACGCGCCCGGCGCGAAGTGGCCGGGTGGCCGCGCTCCCGGGAGCGAGGAAGCGGCGGAGAGCGGGCGCGGCCGGCGGGGGTGGAGCTGCGCACGTGCGGCCCGCGGCGCTGGGCGGGGCGGCCCAGGTGGCGGGCGGGCGGGCAGGCCGGGAGCGGCGCCCCGCGGAGCCACCGCCCGCCGCTCGCTCTCCTCCCCCGGCGCGGCGCGGGGCTGCGCGGCTCCGAACCCGCGGGGAGCGAGAGGCGGAGCGCGGAGGAGCGCCCCGTCCTCCCCCGCGGAGCCCGGCCTGCCGCCCTTGGACGGGACCGGAGCGGACGGGACGGGACGGGCGGAGTCAGCGGCACCTGGCTGGGGGGGGGATCTGCTCCCGCCCCGGGCGCAGCGGGACGCCACCACCACCCACGCTCCGTCCGAGCCCGGAGTGGCCCGGGGACGGCGGCCGTCCGCAGGTAAAGGGTCCGCGGAGGGTCCTGCGTGGAGCGGCGAGCGCGGGCCGGGCGTGGGCGCTCGCTCGGGGCCGCGGGAGGACGGAGCGGGGCGGCGGAGGCCCGGCGGCGGGACCGGCTCTGCGAGCGGCGGACCCTCCGTAACCGCGCGGCGGTTCGCTATCAGACTCCATCTTTTTAGGACCTGACACAAGATATTTATCGTTAAGGCATCTGTTTTTCTTATGGAAAAGTAGAAATCAACCCCAAATCAACAGTTGGAATTCCCATTTACGGGGGTGGGGGTTGTTTTCTATACCTGACACAGCTGTCATAAATAAATGGGAAGTAGTGCTATTAGGGTAAAGCAGGATGGTGAGGAACAGTTCAGTTGTAACTTAACTTTGACACTGAGCAAAAATTCCAGAAGTTACTTGGCCTCACATTCTTCAGCAGAAGGGCGCTTTTAAAGCGGAGTCGGCCTGCAGGGCGCGTGGCCAGCTCCTCCACAGCGCCCGTGACAGCCCCGCTGCGCGTCCCTGGCCACTGGGGTGACAGCGCGCGGAGCCCGCGGTGTCCTGTGGGCGCGGCCTTGTCGGAGCTGACGGCCCCGCCTCCAGCCTGCTCGCAGCAGGTTTCCCGGGAGTCCCCCTCGTCCTGGTGGCCCTCCAACTTCTGAAATTATGTGCAAGAGTTTCCTGCAAAGATCTGAAGTCGTCAAGACCCGGAAGAAAGTCCATGACCAAAAGTGGTTTAGAAAGCTCTGGAGTGATATCAATAAGACTTTCGTTTATCTAAGTCTTCCATATCCCTGAGTTTTTAAAATTTATTTAATTTTGGTCTGTTAAAATCGGGATGATACTAAGTATATTTTGTCTGCCAGAGGGTTGTAAGAATGAAATTAATAATGTGCGTAAAGAACGTAGCGTAAGTCCCCAGAAGTCAGTGCGTGTAATAATCATTTTGTTTCTTTCCCTACCAAAGATCCTTCCTTGTGCTAAAGATCCGAAATTCAGTTCAGTGAGTCAGTCATCCAAAGCCTGAAGAGGAGCGTGTTTCCACCTTCCAGTGCTCCCGAGTAAACGCCCAGCACCTTTGCCGTAAAGGTAGGCTTTCGTGTTTAAATCGAGCATTTCTTGAATTTGGCCCTGTCTCCCAGTTTGATGTTTTCCTGGCTGTGACGCTCCCCGGGGTAGTTCTCTGGCCGGTGTGTGGAGGTTCCCCTCAGGCCTGTGTTCACACCTGAGGCTCGCTGCGCCCTGGGGCGGGGGGGGGGGGGGGGGGGGGGGGGGGGGGGGGGGGGGGGGGGGGGGGGGGGGGGGGGTTCCCCTGATTGTGAAGATGGGCCCTTTAAGGTGATTGTTAGCGTCTGCGTGTTACAGCTGTCTGAATGAGATTTCCAACCCTCCTGGCTGGAAGCTCGTTTGCTTTTAAGGCAGCAAAACAGGTGCCGAGCAGTTGTTTCTTTCTCTAATTAATTAATATACCATCTGCCTTTGGAGAATTTTCTAACTGGGGCCTATTTTCCATTGCAAGTACACAGGGAACAACTTGCATAAAACTGGTGGAGCGAAGACCCCACCACAGGTTTACAAGGTGGAAGTTTTAGGAATAGCTAATAATTCCAGTCACCCTCTGAGTTAAGAATTAATTTATTTCTTTCCAGTTAAGGGTTGCGGTGCTGATGCATCTCAGTGGGCAGTATGCGGCCTACATCCAATCCTCAGCACTGCAAAATAGTTTTGTTTTTAATCAGAAGTTGTTAAAATGTTTTCCAGGGAGCTAACGAACAAATTAGTGAAGCTAGATTGGTAACAGACAGCAGGCGGGAAGGGAGACTGTGGCTTAGAGTGACACCCCGCGTGGAGGTCCCGGACCTCAGAACGCTTTGAACACTGTAGCCTGCACGCAAGCCGGCAGCCTTTGCTCATCCGACAGAGCTCCCGCGTGTGGCACACTGCAGCTGCACAGGCGTAACAGGCAAACTTTAATTCCCACTCACGAAGGGCGTGGATGTGGGAGACTTTCTGTGCGAGTAACAGAAGGAAAGTGACTCCGGCCCGTGAGGAACTTTTAACCTCGTTCGAAGAGCCCCACCATTTATAAATTCAGCAGGCGTCAGTCCGAGGAAGGGAGAGGCTAGAGGAATTCTGGGAGGTCAGCATGAAGGAACCGGGCCTTCCTAACCTTGAATACAGTAGTGCTCTGGTGTAAGTGAGAGAGGGAAAAGGAGCCAGGAGAAGAGAAGGGGAGGGTGTGCCCCAATGTGAGGAGGGTCAGGAGGAGGGCATCAGTACTGGTGTGACAAGGAGAGGAGCTTGAAGGACAGGAGATTGCCCGGCTTAGTGAGAAATCCAGGGGTAAAACTAGAACATGGGTAAGCACACCTTTCCTCCTCCTCAGACGCTGACCTTCAGTCACAGACAGTAGCAGCCGTAACAGCTCCTTATGGAAAGAAGTACACCCTAAGTATCATGGTATCATTTTTGTTGTTGTTTTGGTTTTGTAGAACTAGGGATCAAACTCAGGACCAGGCAGCACTGAGCTCCGTCCCCAGCCCAAGCCTAAGTATCAAGACTTCCCAGCGTTATTCAGCGAACTTCTCGGTATCTGACCAGAGTCCAAGTGTACTTACTTGAACTCTCTGTCTCCGTGTCTCACTATCAGTAATGGTTCTTTCCAGTGTTTCAAATTAAATATACTGCTGCCTGGAATTTAATTCGGGGGACAGCACTTAACACTCTTTTATTATTTATGCTTCCTTCTTGTGCTAAAGTGTTTGAATTAGTTTCACTATATAACAGGGAGACTAGAATTGACAAGGGAGGGAAAGCGCTCTTCTACTTCCCTAGGTTCAGTGACCAGGGACTGTGAATCAGACTTCCAAAGGACAGTGAGAATGATTAAAACATTTCTTGTGTATACAGTGGATCCGCGGCTGGACACACAAACAACTTGAGTTACCACTAGAATTTTGTTTTAACTTACAACCAGAGTCTTGAGTTACACCCCGAGTGCCATCAACTTATGCTTCTGGATGGCCTCAGATACAGGTCTAACCCTTGAAGCATTCTGGAAGGGATAAGACAAAATCTGTCCTGTGTGGGGTTAACAGAGATCCTGGGCCAGCGTCTCTCTAAGGACACTGGGATCTGCCTATGTACAGGAGAGACTTCAACTGATAACCTCTGTTACAACCAGCCCTTGTGAATGAATTGATTTCATAGTCAAGTGTCCACTTGTATATCATACAAGAATTCACACAAGAAATGTGACTCGAGACAGAATTCAGGGCTAACATATCTTAGTGGGGAAAGAAAGCATGCTGAGGTTCATAAGGTCTTATTTTTTATCATTTCAGGAAAAAAAATGAAACTTTCAAGGGCTGGGGATGGAGCTCAGTAGTGTTGAGCCTGCCTGGCAAGTGCAAGGTCCTGAGTTCAATCCTTGGAATCACACACACACACACACACACACACAAATTTCATAAAGATGTATTACACTATATCATTATCTTCATAGTAGTTACTCAGTATAAGAGCTACACCAAAAATACAGTAATTGAAAAAACACTCAGATGACACAAACTTTCTTTTCAACAAACTAATCAGCACAAATGTAAATTAGCAAGCACAGTGAAATGTTTTTAAAACAATGGAACATGCAGTGTGGGGAATATTACCTTCCCCCACTTCCTGCTTCTCCTGTTTTATTCTGTGTGTGTGCTTACACACATATCTAGTGTTTCTCATGAGCTTGTGCGTCCTAACGCTGCGTTCTCAACCTGTACCCATTATCTACAGGTACTTAAGTTTATGTTTTAAGGCAGAGTAGTACTTCATTGTGTATACACATCACATTCTCCTTATCTGTTCGTCTGTTGATGGGCTTATATACTTTTTCTAAGATCCAGTATTATACAGTGTGCTGCTGTAAACATAAATATGCATGCATCTCTGCAGTATGATTTTTAACTGTTTTGGGAAGATACCTAGGAGAGGAATAAATGGGTCAAATGGAATTTGTAATTATTTTTGAGGACTCTCGATACTGATTTCCACAGTGGTGGTTCTAGTTTATACCTGCTAGCAAGCATTTGTCACTGTGAGATTTTTTTTGATGGTAGCCATACCTTCTGGGGTAGTGGAATCGGAATGTAATTCTAATTTCCATTTCTCTGATTGTCACTGGTGAGGAGCAGTTTTCCCAGGTATTTATTTGTTAGGCGTTTGTGCTGCTGCTTCTGAGGAGTGTCTGTCTAAGCCATCCACTTTTTGATTGGGTCATTTGCTTTGGAAGTCCAAGTTTTTTGAGTTCGTCATGTATTCTTGGAGCTAGTCCTCTGCACTAAACAGAGCATCTGTTCTGTCGATCTTGTCTTCGCTGTGTCCGTTGCTGTGTGAGGCCTTGGCATCTGATAGGAATCGCGGTCTGTCTTTTTCCTCCTCAGGAAGAGAGGCCAGTGAGACCACATTTATGCAGAGAGGCCCACACACTCCGCGGCTTGGTTTCCTTCACCCGGAGGACCCGGTGATGGAGATGATCCGTTCATGCTTAATGCAAGTAGTGCAACCCTCATTGTACTTCAAAACCCAAAGTGACTATTGATGCTCTTAGAGTGCACTTCTTTAATTGTAATCTTAAGGTGCAAGTAAATAATAAATTGAAGTTTAGTGTGTCTAGGGCCTAATGAGAGAAATGGTGAGGGAACAGAGAACATTCTGTTCAAAGCCAATCGAGATACTTCACACTCAGGGTCTGACTTAATTTTTATGACGGAGGCAGTGCCCAGTTTGCATAATAAACTCACATGACCTGTCCAGTGCTGAATCTGTCTTTGGACTTGTGGTGTGACTGTCCCCCCGGCACTGAGCATGCGGTGGCCAAGGAAGCTGTCCTGCAGGATGTGGCTGCACACTGCACGCAGATATTGTCTCTAAGGACCTTACCCGGTGGTCTTTGGTGACCTTCAGGTCCCTCAAAATCATATGTACCTATTCCCTAGCTCTTGCTTTTTGGTGAAAGAGCATTAAATGTCCTTCCATTTCTGTTTGCTGCTTTAGCTAGTGTCCTCTGCTCCTGTCAGGTGTTTACCATCCAGATCGGCGATACTGAACATACCCAGGTCACAGACCCATCAGTGTCACGTTCAGAACCTCCCTCAACAGAAAATAAACCCTTGGCACGTCTGAAGGCAGAGGATGACAAACATGCTGTGGGGAACTCGGTTATGTTTTTAACGAGTTTTGCTTTTAATGAACTGGCACTTTTATTAATCATACCACATTCAGATTGATATTAAACACACATACGCTTATCACTTTTTAAAAGGTTATAGCATGGGCAAAGTACAGTACTTGCCTCGAGTACGCAAGGCCTTGGGTTTGATACCTGCCACTGCAAAAAAGAGGCACTAAACAAAATAAACACAGAAAAACTACATCATGGTTTTATTATACACAAGCTCTGCATTAATTGGAAGTAGGTCCAATTGTAAGCACTAACTTAAAGGCTATCGTAGAAAACTGTGTGAAGACTGAGGCTACAGCTTGAGATTACAGCCGGAAAACGAACCTGTAATCCAGTATCCGAGGTGGACTTTCAGGGACATGGCCGTCTGTTCATTGACCAATTTTGGAAGCTACTTCCTTTCCTCCCAGAATCTGGAGTTGTGTCTGGCCCCGGCTCGAAGCCCAGTTACCACTGCGTGGAGCCGCTTCCTCGTGGAGGCGCAGCCCCAGGGAGGATCCCAGCTCCGCCGCACACTCTGCAGAACTGCGTGGTCCACCGAGTCTGAGGGTCCAGCAAGCCAGCCGGCAGCTGCGGGAGCCATTCCCGGGAAGCGCGCCTTAGCTCCGCAGTGCTTCGAGGGCTCACGGAGACACGAGGTCTCATAACGAGGGCGTTCTCCTGTGTGCTCATGTGATAGCTACGGGAGTCTGTGTAGTGAGATGCCGGGAAAGAGGAAGAAAACCTCTGGTAGATTTCCGTTTTGGCTGGCGATGGCGGGAACAATCCACCACCTCTGAAATGGATAAAGATAACACCAACGAAAGAGCCTCGCTGGGCAGCCACCCTTCTTATGGCCTGAATAAGTTCTCACGCCCCCACACACACTTAATTTGTTGAAACAATATTTTTCAGCGCTGTGGATTGAATCCTTGCCCTTTGCCCTGTGCTACACCTTCAGCCCTTTCCTATTTTTGGGACAAGGTTTTTGTAAGGCACAAAGATGTCTAGGATGGGTTTGAACCTGCAGCTCTCCAGACACGGTCCCCAACAATGTGTGCGTTACACATGTGCGCCACCATGCCTGCCTATTTTGTTAAAGTTTGAAAGCACATTCTAATGGACATTGGTCCTGAACCCAGTGGATACCTGATACAGTCTGCCTGGATGATTAAGGGATGTTTTATCTCTATAGAGGTTGTTTATTAAGATACAAAAGATGCTGACAAATATGTTTGAAAAATCACATTAACTTTAATGTGTCTGTAATTAGCCAGTTAAAAATGACAAAAGACAAAATAGTTTTCCTAACCAATATCCGCTATTTAATGTATAACACCTTCAGCTGATGGCCATTGTAACACTCCAGGCTGACGACAGGTGAAGACAAGGCTAAAACTTAACTCGAGACGGCTGCTGGTGCCTGCTGTCCCAACGCCAGTCACGTGGAACGTGCTAAAGTGCCATTCTGCATTGAGGCGAACTGTGGGAACCTTATTTCTTCATAGGGACTGACTGTTTTCTTAGGGGAGGCTGCAGTTACACAAAGCTTCTCAGTAACTTACAGGTTTGCACCAGGTACCTTAGTCAGTTGTCTATCAAGGACCCAAGCAGCTGTGTTATGAACGGGGACGCTACAGGACCCGCCCCCTCAGACACAGATCGTTTCTGGTGGCTGGTCTGGGGCTCGTGCAGCATTGTTAAGGATAAAAGCTATGCAGCCAGTTTCCAAATTCGCTTCATCACTCTAAAGCAAAGCACACTGTCCACATCCCCAAAAGGAGTGAGGGAGAAAGGAAGACGAATTGACAAGTGGAGCGAGGCACGGGCGTCTCGTCCTGTAGTTTCAGAAGACGACCACTGCACTGCTGCAAGCCGGTCTAGACTCAGGCTGTGCCGTCACTAAAGAGCTGACATTGTAAACTAATGTAAGCAGACTTTCCAGTGACAAATACATCAGGCTTCTGGATTCAGGTATCCCAGAATGTCCTCAGAAACTTAAAACTTACAATGAAAAATAGACACTGAGGTATGGTTTGCTGCCTTAATGGGTACTGAACACACGCCCCCCATGGAGACGTGGAGCACCTCCATCACCCAGGAAGTTACTCCGGCCTTGCTCAGGTAGTTCTGACCACCAGGTTCTGTGCCCAGGCTCAGTGCTGTTTAATATTGAAATTCGGGGCCGGGGATATAGCTCAGTGGTTCCGGCGCCTGTCTTGCAAGTGCAAGGACCCTGGTAACCACATACAATACTGGGCGTGGAGACTCACCCCAGCAGCAACCAGTACCACATACCACAGTGCCGAGCGTGGTGGCTCACGCCTGTCATCCCAGCACTCGGGAGGCAGAGGCAGGAGGATTGCTGTGATGTGAGTTGGAGGCTGAGCTCAGGGCCAGCCTGAACCACAAAGTGAGACCCTGTCTCAAAAAAAAAAAAAAAAAAAGAATAATATTGAAATTCATGTAGATACGAGTCTTTTCTGTGTTGCTGCACAGGGCAATAGCTCATTGTTGATGGGTTCATTTAAGGACATCTCCAGCCTGGCAGACATCTGAGGTGTTTCCAGATTTGATTCTTTATGGGTAAAAATGCTATTGACAGTGACATACAGTGTTTTGTTTTTTTAAAAATTAAACAGATGTTTCCATTTGTCTTAGACATTATCTAGAAATGAAATGGGTTGCTCCCAGGGAAAGTACACAGATAATTTTGCTAAAAGCCAAATAGTTCTTTAAAGCGGTTTACCAGCAGGATGTGCACCTGAGGTTCTCATCGACACTCAGCACTGCGAGGTTTTTACTCTGGGAAGGCTTAGGGTAATGGGGCAGTGGTTTCGGACAATACCTTCATAAACTGTAGTGAAACTAATGACTTTAGCAAATCAGTCTACAAATCTGAGCATACGTATAATTTGTTATTCCCATTGTCACAGTGGGACCCAGATGTTCTGTTACACAAAATCCCCTCCCTCCACTGCCCTTTCTGCTCAGAGCGTGCCCCACCCAACCTGTGACAGTCATAGGACCCTGGAGTGAGTGCACTTTCCAGGCCAGTTCTTTGGTCCGCGTAGCTTTAGGACATTTCTCTAGGGCAGTGATGGCAAACCTTTTAGAGCTTTCAGTAATGCAGCCTGCTGGAGCACGCAGCCACAGCAGGGCCACCACTGTGCTGGGTAAATGCTGAGTCCTATAGGTGGAGCTTCGACTTCATGGAAAACTGCCAGCCTGTTAAAAAGAGCGGCCATGACCTTTTATGTTCCCATCCACAATGTATGAGTCCCAGCAGTTGTCACACTTCGCAGTGTCTCTGGCTCTGTATGTACAGTAGATATACAGTGGTTCCTCGGTTTACTAAATTTTTTTATGATTTTGGGGGAAATGGTTATAGTCATCTTTGTCACTCAAGGTAGAATTTGTGAATAGAAGCAAAATATTGCCAAATGCTCTTGTTTGGGAACCAAAGCATTTGTGAACTGAGGTATTATTGTATATATAATAAAAATGGACAGTGGCATATGCACATAAACCCTCAACCTCCTAGGATTACAGTGACATTGTCTTGCGGTTTGAGTTTGCATTTTTCTTCTAAGTGTTCTTCGCTTCTTGACTCTGAGCATCATGCATGTTCTTGTCTGACACAGAGGTGGTCTCGTGAAATGTGTATCTACAGCTTTGTCTGTTTTTGAAAATTGGGCTGCTTTTTTGCATCTGCATTCTACAAACTCTGTCCATTTTGCAAAGCTGAATTTTCTAACTACTGAGTTTGATATCTATACTAGATTCAAGTAGTATACTGGATAGATAATTTGCAAATTTTTAAATATTTCCTGGTCTTTTAATTGCCCTGTTTCATTGCTCTATGAAAAATTTTTCAATTTGTCAGTTTTCTGTAATATTTCATACTCTGATACCACATTTAGGAATTAATTCAAGGTCACAAGTAAGTTTGCTCAAGTTTTACGGTTTTACCTTTCATACAGATTGATGACCCCTACTGAATTCATTTTTGTATTAAGTACAGAATATTTGGGAGAAAATGCATCTGTTCCAATGTGTGCAAATGTTTTGCTATTCCTTGAACAATACAGTAAAACACCTCTACACAGAACTTTTTACCAGGTGTTATGAAGGAATTGGAGAATGTGCATGGTAAATACTGTGCTGTTTTACAAAGGAGATTAGAACGCAATTTCCTTGGCATCAGCAGCTCCTTCTGTGTGGGTACCAGGGATGCTGTGCAGAGACGGAACTTATGTGCGGGGGTGTCCAGTTATTTCTTCCCATTGGTGGATTCTCTTTTTGTATTGAATCACTGTTGCACATCTGTTAAAAATGAATTGACCATTATTTGTGCTGGTCTGTTTCTGTATTTTTCCCCACAGATTTGTCTAGCCTTTTTTATCTATGTACTGTGGACTTCTAAAGTTTTATAGCCTTTCTTAAAAGGGGCAATATGACATGGCCAACCTTGTTCTTTCTCAAAATTGTTTGAGATTCTTTCTTTATACATCCATATACAGTTTAGAATGATCAGTTCTATAATAAATCCTACTACTCTATTGAAGCTTGAAAATCAGTTTGTCCAAGTTTCAAAAAAAGCCCTGCTAAAATGATTATAGATTGGCAGGAGAATTAAGCTTCCAGATCAAATTTAATTCCTTTGTTTCAGAGAAAAATATTTTCGTGTATCACATATAAAATGTAGTTCTTTCATATACTTAAATTTACCCTTGAGCATTCATATTTTTGATACTATTACAAATGGCATTTTATCTTCCAATTATTTGCTGTCTAACCATCTAGAAGTACAGTTGGTTTTGACTTAGCAATTTTATACTTGAGAACTTGATGTAATTCTGGAAGGATATCGTCTTTCAGATTTTCTGTATATTACACTCATGTTATTTGCATATACAGGCAGTTTTTCTTTCTGTCAATCTATGCTTATTTCTTCCCTCTCTCACTACGAGTAGGATCTCCAGGATAAAATTAAATAGAGAGCAAGAGAACAACATTGGCTCAGTGTTAGCATGGGGAAGTCTGTTCTCATTTTTTCACCACTAACTTTAATGTTTGTTTGGAGAAGCTCCTACTATTGCTACTTAAGAATTATTATTATGAGCATCTTATGAGATGCTATTTCTGTTTCTAAGTGATATGATCACGTGACTTGTTAGTATAGTGAAATTTCAATTTTTTTAATGTCATACTACATTTCTTGAGTTCTTCATATAATACCTTATGGTGTATTATCCATTTTATATATGCCAGAGTTATACAGTGTCTTTGGTCTTAGAAAGGGGGTAATGTTGTCGTCATACAGAATAAGCGTGAATAATTTTGTTATTACTTTTTATTGAAGTGTTTGATAGAATTGTGTGACATTGCTGTTTGACCTGAAAGTTTCTTTTTGGGCAGATGTAAATTATGAACTAGTTTAACTGATATCGTGTCATCAGATTTTTCTTCTTGTGTTAATTTTGGTACTTAAAATTAATGCTAAGTACCATTATGTTATCTGCTTTTACCACTGTTTATTAATCCACTGAAGGACATCTTGTTGCTTCTAAGTTGTGGCAATTATGAGTGATAACACCCGTGTGTATATTTTATATAAACCTAAATTCTCCACTTGTTTGTTCAAACCCAGGAGTGTAATTGCTGGATCATGTAGCATAAGAATATGAAGAACTGCCCAGCTGTCTTCCAAAGGGACTACACCATTCTGCATCCTCAGCAGTAATGTTTTGTGGTTCCACACACACTAGCATGGGGTGGTGTTTTAGATTTTCATCATACTAATAGGTTATGCTAGTATCTTCTATCATTTTAATTTAAAATTCTCTAATGACATATTTTTTCTTTACTTTCCATGCATATGTCTTCCTTAGGCATCTATTCATATTGTCCACTTTAAATCAGGCTTTTCATATTGTTGAGCTTTTAAACTTTATCAGGACATGTATACAGTTACATAAGGATTACAATCACCATGGGGTGTTGGTACATTACATAACACATCTTAATTTCTCTAATCCTTCCTTCTTGCTCATCCCTTATCCCTTCTCACTCACTCCTCCCTTGTTCACCTTCCTTCTTCCCTTCCCATTCGAACATTTTCTTCTACTCCCTTATTTGTGCTTTGGGTTTCTAACAAAAAAGAAACAATGCAGTATTTAAGCATGTGCAATCTCAGTACCACCAAAAAATAAAAATAAACATGTGTGTCCAATTTATTTCACTTAAAAGTATGGTCTCAAGTTGCATCCATTTACCTAGAAATATCTTTTTTTTGAGACAGGGTCTTGCTTTGTGGTTCAGGCTGGCCCTGGGCTCATCCTCCAACTCACATCACAGCAATCCTCCTGCTTCTGCCGGGAAGTGCTGGGATTAACTTTAAACCATGCCTGGCACTGTGGTATGTGGTCCTGATTGCTGCTGGGTGTGAGTCTCCACACCCAGTATTGTATATGGTTAACTGGGGGATCAAACCCAGGTCCTTGTGCCTGCAAGACAGGCACCGAAACCACTGAGCTAAACCCCCGACCCCATTTTTTTTTTTTTTTGAGACAAGGTCTCACTTTGTCGTTGAGGCTGGCCTTGAGCTCACTGTGAAGTCCAGTGAGCTCACAACAATCCTCCTGCCTCTGCCTTCCAAGTGCTGGGATTACAGGCGTGAGCCACCGTACCCAGCACTGTGGTATGTAGTAGATTGCTGCTGGGCATGGGCCACCTTGCCCTACATTTCTGTAAGTGGTTGAAAGGGGTCAAACCCAGCTGTTGTGCTTGCAAGACAGGCCCGGAACCACTGAGCTAAATCCTCAGCCCTGAGATATACATCTTTCTTTATGATGTATTATTCTCCAGTGTATATAAAATGCACATTTTCTTTATGCATTCATCTGCTGATTGGCATCTGAGCTATTTCCAAGACTTAGCTATTACAAATTGTGCTGCTATAAACATGGGTGTGTATATATCCCCGTGGTAGACTGCATCTAAGTCTTTTGAGAAGATTCCAAGAAGCGGAACACCTAGGTGACATGAACCTCTACCGCCAGCTTTTCAGGAATCGCCATACTGAGTTCCATATTGGTTGCAACAGTGTAGGCTCCCAGCACCATTATAGGGTTCCTTTTTCCCCACAGCCTCACCAGCATTTGTTGATTTCATGACAGCCATTCTTTCTGGAGTGAGATGGAATCAAGGGATTATTTTAATTTGTATTTCTTGAGTAATCAGTGATGATGAACATTTTTCATACACTTATTTGCTATTTGTACTTTTTCATATGAGAAATGTCTTACTCATTTCAGATGTCTATTTTTGGATTGGGTCTTTAAATTGGGATGTCTTCTTTTTTTTTTTTTTTTGAGTTCCTTTTATAGTCTAGATATTGTCCTTTGAGGAACAGCTGGCAAAAGTTTTTTCTTACTCTGTGGGCTTTCTTCTCACTGCTGGATTCTTTGCTGTGCTAAAGCTTTTTAATATGAGATCCCCCTTGTGGATTCTTTGTAGTATGTCTTGTCCAATCACGATTTTGTTCAGAAAGTCTTTGCTTACACCTATATCTTTAAGAGTTTAACCTATTTTATCTTCTAACAGATTTACTTTTTAAACAGATCTTTGATCCCTTTCCATTTTAGTTTAGTACATGGTGAGAGATTTGGGTGTCACTTTAATCTTTGGCATTTCCCAACACTGTTTATTAATCTTCCAGTGCTTTGTCAAAGGTAAGGTAGTTAAGTGTGTTTGAAGTTGTTTCTATATCTTCTGTTCTGTTTCACTGATCCTTCGGTATGGTTTTTGTTATTGTTTTCACTAGTTACCATGCTTTCTATTACAGCAGTTTGTAGGATAATTTCAAGTCAACCATGATGCCTCCCTCATGCTTTTGTTGACCAGAATTACTTTTGCTATTCTAGGACTCTTCTGGCTGCAAATTTTAGGATTGTTTTCTCTAGTGCTGTGAGATATGCTATTGGTATTTTGATCTAGACTGCATTAAATTTGTATAACCGTTTTGGAAGTATGGCCCTGTCCAGTAGACTGGTTCTTCTTACCTAAGATCAAGGGATATCTTTCCATTTTCTGATGATGCTCTTTCACCTCTTTTTTCACAGAAATGTAACCTTCAATGTATAAGTTTTTTACTTCTTTCATTCAACTTCTTTAAGTATTTAAACCTGATGCTACTGTGAAATGTTTCCCTAATTTCTCTCAGTGAGTTTGTTATTAGTATATATGGGTCGTACTGATTTCTAAGTGTTAACTTTGTATGCTGCTCTGCTTCTGAATTTGGTTATTAAATCAGGAGTATTTTGGTGGATCTTTGGGGGTCTTCAATGTAGGGACTGTGTCATCTACAAATAATAATTTAACTTCTTCCCTTCCTGTCCTTATTTCTTTTCTCATGTCTAATTGCTCTGGCTAATATTTCCAGAGCTATGATGATAAAGAATGATGATGGCGGGCATCCTCACTTCAATTTTTGACCACTCAGTATGATGTTGGCTGCTGTTTTGTCATTGATGGCTTTTATCAGATTGAGATAACCACCTTATATTCCAATGTTCTGTGGGGTTTTTATCATGAATAAATGTTGGACTTTGTCAAGTGCTGTTTCTGCATCTATTGAGATGATCATGTGGTTTTTGTCCTTGGTTTTATTAATTTGGTATATTTCATTTATTATTGACTTCTATATGTTGAACCATCACTGCATTACTGCAGTGAATCCTAATTGACCATAATGTATAATTTTCTTGATGATTTGCTGCATTGTGTTTGCCAGTATCTTAAGGTTATCTTGATTTTTGTATCGATGTTCATTATGGAGACTGGCCAGTAGTTCTCTTTTCTGAATCTTTTTCTGATTTATTTATTTATTTTTTTTTTTGAGACAGGGTCTGGCCTTGTAGTTTAGGCTGGCCCTGAGCTCAGCCTCAAACTCACATTACAGCATCCTCCTGCCTCTGCCTCCCGAGTGCTGGGATGACAGGCGTGAGCCACCATGCCCAGCACTGTGCTGTGTGGTACGGATCGCTGCTGGGCATGAGTCTCCACACCCAGTATTGTATGTGGTTAACTGGGGATCAAACCCAGGTCCTTGCGCCTGCGAGACAGGTGCCGGACCCACTGAGCTAAATCCCTGGCCATCTTTTTCTGATTTTAATAAGAGTACTACTTGCTTACAGGAATGAGTTTGGGAGTATTGCTTTCTTTACATTTCATTAAAGAGTTTGAGGATTACTGGAATTTGGTTTTCTGTACAGTGGCACCATCAGGACTTGGGCTCCCCCACCCCGGGGATAGTTTTTAAATTTGCTTTGGATTTCATTGATTGATGTTGGGTTATTTAGAATGTTTAATCTTCTTGATTCAGCTTTGCCACTCATGATTCTAGGAATCTGTCCATTTTGTGTTTTCCATCTTATTAGCAAACAGGTTCACAAAGTAGGTATTGACAGTCTGCTAGATTTCTGCAGGACCTGTTGTAATTCTACCATGTTTATTTTTAATTGCATGTATTTGAGTCTTGTTTTTTTTTGGTTGGCAAAGGGTTTGTCTACTTAGTCTTTCAAAGAACCAACTCTTTTTTTTTTTGAGATAGGGTCTCACTTTGTAATTAGGGCTGGCCTTGAGCTCACCATGTAGCCCAGACCAGCCTCAAACTGACAGCAGTCGTCCTGCCTCTGCCTCCTGAGTGCTGGGATTTCGGGAATGAGCCATCATGCTCAGCATTATGATGTGTAGTACATGGTTACTGGGTCTCAAACTTGGGACCTCATGTTTGCAAGGCAGATGCCAGAACCACTGAGCTAAATTCCCAGCCCTTATTTTTAATTATATTAATTTCTGGTCTGATCTTTACAACTTTCCCCCTTGTATGTTCTTTCAATTCAGCCTGAACTTATTTTTCTAGAAGCTTGAGTTCAACATTAGTTATTTCAGCTTGCTCTGTTTTGATGTGGATATTTCTTGCTATACAAATCCCTCACAGGTCTGATTTCATTGGTATCATCACTTAATTGCAGAAATTATCTTAATTTCACCTGTGACCATTGGTGGTTTGGGAGAGTGTTATTCAGTTTCCATGCATTTATACAGGTTTTGTGGTTTCTTTCATCATTGATTTCTAATTTTATTGTGCTATGATCTGATGAGTGAGGTAATTTCAATTCCTTTGCATTTACTTACACATGTTCTATGCATTAATATGTGCTGTTTTAGAGAAATCCTAGGTGCAGCTGAGAAGACTGTAGTCTATTCTTGTTGTAGGGACACTCTATAGATACTACCAAGTCTATTTGTTCAAAGGTTTGGTTTAGCTCTGGTATTTTTGTCTAGCTGATCTAGTTTCATCTACCTGTGACAGTGGGATGTTGAGGTTCCCCGTTAGAATTGTAGGACTGCTTATTTTTATTGTTTATTAATGTTTTATATAGTTGGATACATTGGTATTTGGTGCAAATATATTTATGGTGGTTATCTTTTCCTTAACAAGTATGTAATAACCAAAACAAAATCAAAAATACCCCATACAACTACATAGTGACCTCTGCCTCTCTTGATTAGTCTTGGCTTGACATCAACTTTGTCTACAAACAGAATGGCTACCTTTGCTTTTTTCTGGGTTCCTATGTTTTCCATCCTTTGGCGTTATGCATTTCTTTTTGAATTAAATGTATTCCTTGTATGCCGCATATTGTTGGGTTTTGTTTATCCAGTCTGCCAATGTTTCGACTGGTAAATTGAGACCATTTACATTGATGGCTGTAATTGATATGTACTGACTTATGCTCGTTATATTATTTTCCTGTTGTTTGTTCCCTTCCTTTCTGTTCTCTAATTATTGGCCTTGCCTGGTAGATTCATTCTGTTGCTATTCACGGAATTGGTGTCTTTATAGTGTCTTTTTTTTTTCAGATGGTTCTGGAGGGCAGGTTTGGTGGTCACGAATCTCATGTGTTCTTTATTGTAATATTTCTCCATTGATTTTGAAAAATTTTGTGAAGTACACAACAATGGGTTAAAATACTTTGAAACTCTGTTTAAGTTTGAATTGAAAGGTAATTAGTTTTCTGTATAGGCAATTAGTTTCTTTTTTTCTAATAGCCTTTTGTGTTTGTTCTTGTGTTGAGTTTCTGGAATCTTGACTGTAATATGCTTTGGTATATATATTTCTGATCATGGCTGGTTGGAGTTCTATATGCCTCAGTTATCTGTATGTCATCTTTCCATGCTTGGGAAATTTTCTGCCATTACTCCTATGAACAAGCTTTTTATGTCCTTTGTGATTTCTCTGATTTTTCTTTCATTTCTATCAGTCCTGTGTTGTTATTCTTTGTATCTTCTAGCAGCTATTGGACTGATTTTTCAAAGTCTCTTTAATTAAAATCTTTCATTAGATGACCACTAAAGGCAAACATTTTCCAAATCTGATATTCTGCTTTCACACTGGTTGATTCTGCTGTATATACTTTCAATAGAGGCTTTAATCTCCTGGATAGCTGTTTGAATCTGTTTACGAATCCAGTAATTTCCTATGCTAGGCATTCAGTCTCCATCACTTTCCTAAGCTTCTCTTTTTTAAAAAAAATTTCATCTAGATTCATTAACCATGTCCTTCATTATGGTCATCCTCTTTAGTTTTCTGTGAAATTATTTCTGAGGTTTTTCCTAGAGTCTCATCAGATTACTTCCTCTACTAACAATTCAAAAAGTTTAGCTTGATGGCTTATGACTTCTACCTCAATGCCCCTTGGATTTGTCTTGAATAAACGGGAGGGGGGTGGGTCTTAGCCTACATCTTGCTCTTATGTCTTCTCATTTTCTATTTTTAAAATTTCTCCCCTGTATCGATCCTTGTAAATTGCTTATAGGTAGATAGCTTTGTTACTAGCATTAAGACCTACTGAAGAAATGACTACTTTTCAGAAATGTTTTGTAAGTCTAGCTGGCTTTTGGTTTTTGGCTTTTGTCTCTAGATCTTGCTTCTTCAATTTATTAAAGATGAGAAGTTGCTATCCTGCTCGTCCTAGGACCCAGTTCTCTGGTACTGCCCTATCGTATTGTTTATGAACCCCAGACCATCTTGCTAAAGAAAGAACTGATCACAACTGTGCCACCTTGGCTAAAGTTGTGCAATCAATAACAGCATCAAGTGTAGTCTACAATGACAAATTTGATGTTAATTTGCCACTTTAAACTGTAGATAGTTATATAACAATCTGAAATCAGAAAATTATATACAGGGTTGGGGATTTAAGCTCAAGTGGTACCGCACCTATGTTGGAAGTATAAGGGCCCGAGTTAGATCCCCGGAACTGAAAAAAAAAAATTATATACAGCAAATATCCATTCAATAGAGTGATTTTACCTTCAGCAGAGACAATATAAAGGGGCTGAAAAGAAAAAAAAAAGAAGCAAAAGAGATTAGAAGCAAAGCTGAAGGACGAAAGCAAATTACTCACACTTTGAGAGACTTGTCAAGAGAGCAGAAGGAAAAGAAAGATGGAAAAGACAAAAATAAGGGTTAAACAAAAGCAGGCTTTTTTGAAGGTGCCAGAGTAGTAAGTGCCAGGAACACAACTTCTCCAAAACAAGGGGCTTGTAAAACATCAACACGGAGAACAAAGTGAAGGGCAAAGAGAGCCTCAAGGCAATGGACAGAGAAGAAAGTATGATCCACTGCTACAGAAGAAATGCTCAGTGACACAGACAGAGACCTCAAGGTGAAACAGTGCAGTATAGCCACACTGTGGCTGGGCACTGTGAAATAGACTGGACTTTGGGAGAAATTTGTGTACTCAAAGACAGCAATGAGATGAGGAGACACTGCTTCCTGAGTGGCCTTTCTCAGAGTCAACAGTTGGTGAGCAAAGGGGAAAAAGAGTTCCCCCATAGTCACAAGGAGCAGAACAGGTAAGATCACCATCCTCATTCAAAATGCTTGGATCTGGCACCCCAAATAGACCAATGGCTACCTCACTGCCAATGCTCAAAAGTAGAAGGGAGAAAAGAAGAGCTCTCAGTCTGCAGGCAGCTGGATAGCAGATTGGAGAAATGCTACTGCGAAGAGGCGACTGGGACTACCCAGATTAGTTCTAGCCACTAAAGAGTAAAGGCATCTCTCTGTTCTTTGATCAGAGGGGTGGGACAGGCAAGTGCTTTGGCAGACAACACGAAGGGGACACTCCCACCCTGCCCTGTGACAGGCAGCAGGCATGCAACCTTCGCTGCAGGGTCCAGGAATGACAGTGCACGAACCTGGAAGCAGCCTTGGGATGGCTCCTCCAGAGGGCATTGAAACAGCTGAAAGCAGTGTGAATACAAAAAAAAAAGGATTGCTGTGAAGAATGGTCACAGTTCCCACAGTTGGAGGCCCAGTCAGCCCTGTACTCAGTACTAACTGCAATCTGTTTGGAATTACACAACACAGTTTGGGCTCTGTCAGGGTTACTAACAGAACTGTGGCTAGCAGGGGAATTTTACTCTTTTCCTTTTTGATTTGCTTTCCATTATCTGTTTGTGGTTGTGTAGGATTTTTGCCTTAATTTTCAGTCTGTTCTATTCATCCTCTTTCTTTCCTCAACTATCTCTTGATATTTTCATGTGAGTGAACAGTCTCTTGTCTTTCTGGTTTGCCTTAAGTCTGTTGCTTTCTCTTCTGCTCTTTCTCTCCTGCCCTTTTCTCCAATCTCCCAAAACCTGGGTGTTTGTTCTGTACCCTCTAGCCTTGCTTCTACTACATGTCTTTTTCACTTATCTCTATTTTGTCCGCATCCCTCTTCAATTTCCCCCTACAGGGTAAAATCACTCAGTACTAAGGAGAAACTCATTACATGCAAGTGCCTGTTTATATTATAAAACAGTAGAGCTTGATTATATGGATAAAGATATCAAACCAACAGTTACCACAGTTTGACAGCTACTAGGATGTGGCTCATGTTATGGTTGTTATTAACTGTATTACTTTAGCCAATATGTCATACCTGTTTAATCCATTGTTCTCCCTTATATGAAAACACTGATTGTCTAGGGTAAGAGCTATTGTCAGAGTCCAGTACAAGAGACTGGGTGATGAGTTATATAGCAACCTGGCACACTTAAATTGGGAAAATAGAATCTTGGGATAGACACAAAAGCTAGGATCCACCTATACTAAGTCATCTCTGAGGAATAAACATTTCCTGGAGAAACTTCAATATCATTGACAAAACTACATACCCTAAGAAATCTATAAGCAATAACTCAAAAAACAAAGCTAGAAAATAAGAAGATGAAGCAAAATGCAATCCCAGCCCACCAAGTTTAAGTCCAAAGGACAGTGAGATAGAAGAAATCAAAAACCACCTATTGGAACTTTCTGAACTGATACTATGTAGATGAGGATAAAGAGAAACAGAGAAAATCTAGGAGGTTAAAAAATTAAGACTGTTCATGCTCATGAAAAAGCAACTGATATGCTTGTTTCTCTGGACAGTGCAGTTCGGGGTCAGCACATATTTTCTGTAAAGGACCAGGTGGAAAATACTTCAGAGTTTGTGGGCCACACAGCTATTCAGTTTTGCTACTAAAATGAGCATGGTTGTGTCTCATCTTTACATAAACAGTTGGCAGGAATTCAGTCCAGGAGCTGTTGTTCATGAGTAAAGAAATTGAGATGGAAGTTTTAGAGCTTGAAAAAGTACTTTCTTTCTTAAAAATTATGGAGTGATTTTCCTCACTTGATAAAGCTAATTGTGTTAGCTCACAGTGACCAAAACAGTAAAAAGAACTTAGTTCTTTTCATCACTTGCATTCCGCAACTTCAATGTGCAAACTCCCTTCTCTCGACAGAAACACCGATGAAGAGTGAAGGGAACACTGACCACTGACCGCTGACCTGGTGGAGGGGGCAAGTGCTGGGCAGCACTGTCCAGCTAGACCTGCATCGCTTCCCACTGATGCTGTTGGCGCGGCCTCTGCTACTGCTCTCCTTCGCGCAGTGCTCTTTGTAACATGGGCTGCATGAAATCAAAGCAAACTTTCCCATTTCCTACCAACTTTGAGACTGAGAGGCAGCGTGGGAGTGAAGACAGCTTTATGCCAGAGGAGAAGTTACATAGACTGTCTTCTCTGAGTAAAGCCCAAGGGGACCTGAAGGCACAACCCCACGTCACCGCCGCAGTTACTGAGTATGCAGACTTCCTGTCCCGGGAGATCCTGCACGATGCCCTGCAGCAGTGGGCACGCAATAACATCAAGTATTATGACATCCCCTACATTGAGAGTGAGGCCCCATGACCCCAAAGGGTGTGGCACTTTCTGAACCGTGGATAGTTGGTGCTAGTATAAATACATGAACCAAAAGCAAAACTGTGTAAGTGCATGTAGACAGCTGTGTGGTCATGTCACTAGTGCAGGAATGCCTCGGATGAGGTGTGTCGCAAGCAGCTCTGTCAGCAGTTTGGATCTGTTTGCTCCTGGATTTGGTCATGGCAGGGCTGAACTGGGGAGCTAGTACTCAGGTGGTGTCACACATCACTTTTGTCCAGTGTAATATTGGCATCACCAAAGAAAATGCTGAGATATAAAAAGCTGTAACAAAAAATTAACAGAAACTTAGTTTCTGTTAATGTGTACCAAAAAAGCTCGCAGGCAGGAAAAGTTTTGGTTTCTAAAAATGCCTTGGCAAGAGAAAGGAGGTCACACTGCAGTGATCAGCAGTGGGTTGTTTGTCAAAACCATGCCTAGTGCGGAGTCTCACAGGGTGAGAAATGGGTCCACTTGAACCTCAGTGCCCTGACAAGCTGGAGCTCTTACTGGCTGACTCAGACTTCGCAGAGACAGTCAAACCTTAGAGTGCGAGTACATGCTCCATGAGTGTTCTGAAAGACAGCAAACAATTCTAAGAAATTTTAACTTGATAAAGCGTGTGTAGTACATCATGCTGTCACAAGATCACAACTGGCTCTCTTTTTGCTTTGACATACAAGTGCTTTGGATTAAGAATGGAACAAATTTGCTCAAAAACTAAGGTTTTGCTGTACATTTTTGAAAGATATAATTAAGAAAACATGAATTGTTTAAGAAAAATAATCCAGTAAATTTCAGAAGCCTAGGCTGCAAAGTGGAAAACAGAGTTAGCATTAATGTGAGTTAGCCTGGAGCAAGTGGCCCCTCCAGGCAGTCAGCTCTAGTTTCTACCTATGGGCAGTCACCACGAGCTGACAGGGCAGTGGCCCCGCTAGGAGAACCAAGTGTATTGCTTTCAGGTGCAGCACGTACCCATAAGGCATTTTTTGCATGTAATATATTCTCACAAATTAAGCTTTTTAAAACATCACATCACACTTTTTTAAAAAGATAAAAACAGGATTAAGTCTCTAGGTTAGAATCTTTTTCATCAAGATTTGCTATATATTGAGCTTGACTGGAAACTAAGCCCGTGTGGATTATATCCAATACAGCAATGCCACTTGAAATCTTAATGTAGGCTTCAGGCCTTGTAAGCAACAGAAAAACTACCTCTACTTTTCCCAACACTTGGAAACCCACAATGAAAAGATAGATACATTTGAGTGGTGTATGGCACCTTTCCGTTGCTTTTCAACACCTAACCATTCAGCTTTAATTTCACCTTGTCCTACGATTTACACTGTTCCACTGTATTTGTAACCTTTATACTAAGGGACCCCCTCCTGCTCATACAAAGATCTGAAGTCATTAAGCTACAGGCAGAAAGTTTCCTAAAGTACAAAACATTTACAGCTCATGAAGCATTTTTGTTAATGACTTGGACAAGAGCCCACATGATGTTTTGTACTCATTTTCCATCTCGCGTCAGGATACTTTTGCTGTAGGGTCATTTAGCATAGAAAAGATCATTCAGTGTATAAAAATCATACTTCAGTGAGAACAAAAGCCATAGAGAGCATGTCACAAACTTCAGAACAGACAGATATAAACAAAACCCACTAGTCATATTTCTAAGTAGTTTAATTTTTAAGTCCTTGTGGCTTGTTTCCCGAAGGAGTAACAGAAAGCCTGTCAGATCCATATCTAGAGTCTCATCCCTAACACTAGCAGTTTCATCACCAGGCAGCAGCCCCTGAAGAAGGAATCATAAGGCGCCTGTAACTGGTAGGCTGATGGATAAACCGCAGGGGAAAAGACTGAGTACAATTTACACTACATACGCTAGTCGTTAGAGTAGGCTGACCTCAGTGGCAGTGAGAACATCTTTGGTGAGAAGGAGCAGAGGGAAAGACCTACAAAATGGGATGTTGCAAGAACCACTGACACTGGATTGGAAAATCCATGCACTCCAAGGTCAGGACATGAGTTTCTAGGAAATGCCTGGCCCCAGCAGCCCACAGGTGAGCGTCCCCTCTGCTGCCCCCAGCAGCCCCTCCCCCACTGCTACCTTTCAGTTCCAGGCCGTTGGTGCTGCAGTTCTCCACTTTTTGTTGCCTTATCCATTTGTAAACTGCCTCTGGCTATTAGCACAACTTTGAAGGAGACAAAAATGACCATTTGAGTCCCAAAGGAATTTGTGTTGAACTGCCTGAGTATTAAAAATCAACACTGAAGTAGCATGATACATCTGACTCAGCACTGCTGGCACCGAGATGATGTAATACTGTCGTATTGCAGAGTGTCAGAAAGCAAAAGTTACAACAGTAGTTTTTTTAAAAGTTCTAAAAACTATATGGTTTAATCAGAATGCCCTTACCCTGTCTTCAAATGATCAAATAAGCCACATCTTCCTCAGAGCCATGAGCACTGCTCAGGAGGGCCACCCATGTCTTAATTTATAAAACTCAGCTTGTGCAAATCCTTCTTTTCATAACAATTAGCTGTGAAGTGGTATATTTTTCTAAATATTTTTGTGAAAACATTTTCGTAAATGTACAATAAATTCCAGTTGTACCTAGCTATGAGCTATGCGCTTGAAGCAAATTTTTTCAACATACAAGATGTAACATTTTCTATAGCAAGTAAATCGACATTTGTGTTATTTCTTGAATTATTTAGGTCCAATTCGAGAGTTTTAAAAATACAAATGTAAACATAGTATCTCTATTCCAAATCTGTTTCTGAGTTTTCTGGAAGAAAGTTTTTAAGCAGTGCCTCCTAAGCTGTAATCTTTGCATCTCTAAGGACAATGCAGGACGATGCAGGCCCTCACCTGATGTCCTTTTGTTTCTATGGGCACTGTCTTCTTATATACTTAAAGTTCTATTTCTGAGTGTTGTGACAGGTACTACAACAAGTTACAGATAAATGATGAGTTGACCTTTAAGACAGAAATTATTCTTACCTAGAACTTTAAGATCCTTAGCCTGGAACAATCTGTACTTTCTTGTACCTTAAAAAACACTTGTCAGCAGCAGTTACTAAAGGTATTTTTAACTGTATATGCACAAGTATATTACAAAAAGCAGAGTGTGTCTTAGAGAAGAGTCTGTTAAACCTCCACTATCAAACACTGCAAGTCACAAGAAATGATGCTTTCTTGCCACAAGAAGACATTTTGGTTACCTCAGGGAAGGCTGAGGTTCACATAATACATTGTACAGACAACCTCAAAAAACATCTGTCTTTGCCATGATTTCTCATGATTATAAAAGTAACTCATCTGCTAAAATAACCCCATTACTAAAAATATTCAAAGAAAAGCCTATGAGAGCTTTACACAGCATCCTCCCCCCAAATTCAAGATCTTTTAAAAAATCTATATCCAAGCTTGTATTTACCTTTCAGGTAGTGGTTTATATGTTGATTACACAAAGTTCCTATGTCAATTACTTAATCTCTAGAAACTTAAGAATGGATCCTCCCATCTTTTTTTTTAGGTTTTTTGAGACAAGGTCTCGCTTTGTGGTTCAGGCTGGCCCTGAGCTCAGCCTCAAACTCACATCACAATCCTCCTGCCTCTGCCTCCCGAGTGCTGGGATTACAGGCGTGAGCCACCACGCTCGGCACTGTGGTATGTGGTACTGGTTGCTGGTGGGTGTGGGTCTCCACACGCAGTATTGTTATGTGGTAACTAGGGAATCGAACCCGGGTCCTTGTGCTTGCAAGACAGGCGCCGGAACCACTGGGCTAACTCCCCGGCCCGGATCCTCCCATCTTTTAAGGTAGGGGTGTACAGGTTTTCTGTCAAGGACCAGACAGGCGGGACTAAGGCTTTGCAGGTCATACACAGCCTGTTTCCGACGATCACAGAAGCCACTGATAACACATAAGCAGATAGCACAGCTATGTTCCCATAAAGATTAATTTATGGGCACTGATATTTGATTACAGTGTTCACATGTCATGAAGTATTAGTCTTGATTTCTCTCCCAGCTACTTAAAAATAGAAAACCATTCCTGGTTTGCAGACTAGATAAAAACATAGCAGGCCAGGTTTGGTCTGCCTGCTGTACTTTGCCAACCCTTGCTCCAAAATGTGCAGTATTTCGAAAGAAGAGTCACGTCAGAGAAACAAATCGTTGCTTCCCAGTGGTTTAAAATAATTATCCAACTTTTCCTCAGTCACTTCTTTTAGGTCTGCTGGTTTCCACCTTGGACTCTGGTCTTTATCAATTAAAACTGTAAAAAAAAAGATACAGATATCAAAAGATGCATATGTTGAGACGTTTGTTTCTGGTAGTATCAGACTTTACTAAGTTGACAGAAATCGTCTCATATGGACATGTTTTCTATAGCACATCTTCCCTGCAAAATTTAAGGTTTTGTACATTCTCTTTTTCTTCCAAATTCAACCCTCAAAAAAATCTGAATGAATGATATATTTTTGTTAGCCAGTGCAAGCTTTTTCTCATTTCTAATCTTCACGTCTCCAGCTTTAGTAAAGCCTGCTGAATTAATCCAGTCATTTAAACATCCTTTTTTCCTGCTTGAGACAAAAATTTAAAATCTCCATGCTACAAAACACTGTGCTGGAGTGGTTTAAAGGGCAGGCCAAGGGTCCAGCTCTGGAATCTCTTCCATGTGTGGTTTTGGGAGGAAAACTACTCACTTGAGGTGAAGGGAAGACTTCAGTCCTCATTGAATGTGGAGACTGCTGCTGTGCAGACCCTCAGACAGCTCCAAATTAAAGTCAGACCACAGTCGGGTGACCCTGGCACTTTCTGCTTCTCCTATTTCAACGTGGTCATCATTTAACATCATATCCCCACAGGACACAGAGCCTGAAGCAGCCTACAGCCGCTTCTTAAAAAGAATATTCCTCTTTCTTGGTCATGAAAGGACACTATAGTGATACAAAATGCTACTTGGGAACCTGGGAAGATCTCAATATTTATCTCTCTCAACTATGTGTGAGTCCACACTATCTTCAAAATCACAGTTGTAGTAGCAAATCTCAACCATGCTTAAGTGTGCACAATTCCAGTAAAGGGCCAGCAACATTTAAATTACAAATTACAGAGAAATGGAGCAACCTAGTGGAAGCATTAAAAGGCTGAATGGTTAAAGAAGCCTATCTTGGTAGGTGGAAGAACACTACACATAATGAAATGGATACTGGAAGGCTGTTTTTATTTTGAGGTGGGGTCCATGTTGCTCTGGCTGATCTCAAAATTGTGGATTCAGGAAGTCCCCCTGCCTCATCCTCTCCAGCAGGCAGGGCAACAAGTGAACAAGACCATGCCTGGCTCAGCTGGAGGGGTGCTATGGGGTTCTGGAGTGAGCCGGGCAATGATAGCAAACACTGATGTTCTGATCCCTACCAATCCGAGCAAAGATGATCACCGTGAGAACTTCTGCTCTTCGTCTTCTGTTCAATACTGTCTACCTCCCTGAGGTTCCAGCGAAGGAAAAAAACAGACTACGAGTCCAGTCTGGCTGTCATTTTATTTTGAGTTAACACACACTTGCCACGCAGCAGGAGACTTCTGGGAGATCTCTTGAGACATTCAAACTGCATGTAGTAGCTACTTGGCTCTATGAGAGCATCTCTCTTTTATTCTGTTACCAGAAAGCTTATTCTAGATTTTAAGAGTAAGAATTTTTAAACAACTGTTTCCCTAATTTGCTAATTTATTTGTATAATCAGCAAATTGTAGCAAGATCATAACAGTTTCATAAATCATAAAAGTTCTTTTTTAATAGAGAAGACATTTTCTCTCATTAAAAAGGTTGAAAAGCACTTCTTGAATCAGGATTCTGATGCTGCTTGATTTCAACATTTTTCTTCAAATACCTAAAAATAATACCTTTCTTTGGAAGGAGGGCTGTCATAACAATGAATATCTCGGCAACATAAGCCAAATACCCTAGTACACACACCTTCCTAAAATCAGAGGGCCAGGCTCTGATCACCATGCACCAAGAATCTACAGGAAAGTAGTATGGAAAATGTGTATTTTAATTGGTTTCTATAAAAACATATAGCTGTCTGCTCTGACTCAAACTTATATATCTTCCAAAAAGGTTTGAACCCTATGCTTGTTTCTGGAGTCATATCATGCAAGAAATTCTACAGCAGGGATTGGCGTTTAACAAAGCTTAGATTCACAGAACAAATTTCAGTCACATAAAAAAAAGTCTGTGCAGGACTGGGGATGGGTCAGTGACAGAGCGCTTGCCTAGCTTGTGTGATTCAATCTCCGTCACTGGAAAAAAAGAAAAAGAAAAAGGCTTGCACTTATTATGTAGTTTGCTAGGAAAAAGAAAATCAGGGACTTCACCTGCTTTTTTAAAAAAAAACTGGTTTTGGAGATGAGCAAAAGTGGAAAGCATAATGTCATATGTATTTTTCACAGCAAGGTTTAACTTCTCAGGGACAGACGGGAAGGCAGATGGCAGGGTGTGACCACTGCTCCATTTTCCGGGCTGGTACAAAAGGGGAGGAAGGGAAGGAGAACTGAAAACTCAATGTATGTATTAAGTTACCAAGTCAGGTGAATTTTTAAAATAATATTAGTTTCAAAGACTGACTGCCCTTTATATTTGATGTTATAGTTTATTTTTGCTAGAAACTGAACCCAGATCTTACACATTCCAGGCCAGTACTGTACCACTGAGCTACATCCTTGGTGTTTTCTAACATTTTACTTTGAGATGGGATCTTGCTGAGTTGCCTAGGCTGAGTGTGAACTTGTGACCCTCTGGCCTCTGTCTCCAGAGCAGCTGGGATTACAGATGTGACCAGCACACCAGGCTGTCATGCTTATATTGTAACACACGCAACTTTGCAATCTTTACAAAAGTTTCGTTTTCATTAATAAAATGGCCATCACTGATTAACGGTGTATGCTCACAAATCTTACCTCCCTGGTGGCCCATAAGGAAACAACTCTGGCACTTACCAGCTCTGACACCTTCATGAAAGTCGTGATGACTCTGGAGGAAGATCAAGATCAAACAGGGTCATTTGCGGGCACCCATGCTCGGTGAGCCCCTCTCCCACCACCAAGAATGCTTGAGATGCCCAGACAGCAGCCCTCTGAGAAACGTCCACCTCGGTCCTCCCTACCCTCCAACCCCCACCACCGCCACTCCCCCACTGTCCCTGGAACGCGTCTTCATCCTCCGCGGTGCTCCTCTTTCTCCTCTACACACCCAGGCAAAATCCCCATCACTGAGCTCTGCTTGCATTGAGCAGCTTTATCTTGCTGTACAAAAATCCTACAACTGTGAGCGGTTTTATTTAAAATTCACGGTCAGAAATCTTGAACAGGCACCAAAACCCTGACGCTATCCAAGATCTTGTCTCCTTTCCTCAAGACCATAATTTAAACTATTTTCTGTGCTCCTGGCCTCTATGCCTGGGGCATGTTCAACTCTTACTGTAAATCTCAGCTAAAGACTTAACCTCTTTCATCAGTTAAATAAAAAAATGAACCCTGTCGTGTTCTCACCACCAGACACCTGCCCTGCCTCTACCCGGAGGGGCCCGCCCTTGCCAGCACGTAGCCCCTACCGGCCTGCCCCGCCTGAAGAGCCTTCTGTGCCCTTCATCTGCCCTCTGGTCGCTCTCCGGCTGGGCGCATGCACTCAAGTGCCGGTTCACATCCCGACCCCACCATGCAGTGATGGGCACGAACCTGTTCCCTTCCCGGTCACTGCGCGAGCCCAGCCCCTCTGCCGGAAGCTCTTCCTTCTCACAGCAAGGCCCCGTCCACACCTGTCAGGTTCACTCAGGGAACATCTCTCGGGGCCTTCCCTGATCATCCCACAGACCAACCCCCTCACTCGATCCGGTATCCTCCTTCCTGGCTTCATTTTTCTCTTTAATATTTACATTAATGTAGATTTATGAATTTCTTATTTGCATTTTATTTCTTCACTATAAGGTCAGTCCTACAAGGGAAAGGATTTGTTGGTTTTGCTTACCTACAAAAAGCCTTGTTGAGAGAAAGAGTAAGTAAACCCCCAAAGTTTTTAAGGGGTGTTCATGTGTCTCAGCCGTACCTCCCTAACCCGCATCTCCAGGCTCTGACTCCTGGAGCATCCACCCCTCCTGCCATCTCCCGTCCTCCTCCTGCACCCTAACCCTCCGCGGTCGCCCCTGCCCTAAGCGCTGCTGTTCAGCCCCCGTCATCCGCTCGGGTCCCTCTTCCAGCGCCTGAGCCCTTCCATTCTCTCTCCAAGCAGCAAAGCTAACCCTCAGAACAAGCTGAATCCAATCCAGTGCAAAGCCAAGTCACCCTTCTCTAAAACCCAGAGGCCACTCAGCATCTCATTTCTCCCCCTCCACGTCACAGAGGAGCGGCATCTCAAAGACGTCTTCCCGGACCCACCTTTAGGCAGGTTTTCCTTTACACCCCAGCTCCATCCTGTCCCTGCAGCGATCTCTTCTATCACCAAGCCTGGGTATTTTTTCTTAGCACACTTACTGTAAGTTACTTGTTTAGTTTTTGGT